>CALNHX010010457.1:0-40053 GCA_940337035.1 Agriotes lineatus
GGCTAATTTACTAAGTTTGCCACGTAAATAAGTATTATGATCCTAAGGCGTATAAAGTTGCATAGAAACCGTAGCATACCGACATTTTATAGCTGTAGCGTATGTATTTTCATATTCAAGGCGTGCTCAGAACCACAAATTGAGCGAATGGGGTGTAGGTACCTATTGACGTATATTCTTTTCATTAAATATTACTACTATTCATTTTCTTTGTACTGTTGTATGTAGAAATTTGAAATGATCTAGGTTTAAAACAAAGTGGGTTTAGTAAGTATCTCAATAAAGAACAAGAAAATATAATTTGTTACACTCAAATATTAGTGTTTGAAATAGTGATGTGTGGTTCCGGTTGGACTCGGTACAAAGGAACGAATCCGGGTCAGGATCGATTTGGATCGAATCCAAGTTTCCATTCCGGATTCGTTCGAGGATCGAAAAGATCGCAAAGGCGTCAAGTCTCGCGGATATTCATAATAATAATAATAATAATAATAATGTCTTTTATTGACACAGCAAAAAAAAATACAAGAAAATTTACAAAATAAAGAAATGAAATAAAATAGAATGTGTGTCAATAGGGCGAAGTTCAGAAAATCACTTCCAAGGAAGTGAAGTTCTGCTCTTACACTTAACCCCTAGTTTTATACGTAAATTAGATTAAAAGATATTTTTCTGCGTAGCTTGCGCTATAGTTTGTGTTAGGTACATTGTTGATTTCTGGCCATGTGTATATAATCATATAATGGAAAATTAAAACAAAATTTATATAATTAGATTATGGCAATTATAAATGGCAATTATAAAGCAAATTTTAAGGTTTTGTTTAGTAACATTTTACTTAGTTGTGTTTTAAATTTAATGCAAGTGAGAGTTTTTAGAAAATAAGGCAACGAGTTATAAAGATTAGCTATATTATATGAAAAACATCGTTCATAAAAAGCAGTTCGATGAGCCGGTATATTTATGAAGTATTTGTTACGTAAATTTACATTATGTAGATCAGATCTAAAATTAACTTTTTTGAATAAATAGGAGGGTATTTTATCAGTAATGATTTTATGATATAAACACGCCGCATGAAGTTTCCTTCTATCAGCCATGTTTAACCATTTTGTTTCAATTAATTTATGAGATATATGTTCAAATTTTTTTATTCCAAATATCAATCTCAAACAAGAATTCTGCACCCTTTGAATGCGCCGGATATCTGTACTGTCCAAACATGGACCATATACACAGTCGCAATAATTGAAATGCGATAACACCATAGTTTCACATAGAGTTGTTTTTATTTGTTTACTTAAGCAATGTCTGTTTTGATAGATTATTTTTAAATTAAGATATGCTTTCTTCAGAGTATTGGAGATGTGTTCTTTAAATCTAAAATTTTGGTCGATACAGAGCCCTAGATTTTTTACATTTTCTTTAATTTCTAATTCTGTATTTCGAATTTTGATCAAGACTTTATCACGACAATTATCCCGAAGTTTTGTACGTCCAAAAAGAATAACAAAGCATTTATTAGTATTTATGTTTAACCCATGTTTCTCTGAATAGTCAACAAGACTGTTGAGATCAGCGTTAATCGCTGTTATTGCATTATTGACGTTATGCGGTTCAAAGTTGTATAGTAACTGTGTGTCATCGGCATACAGATGATAATTGCAACAGCTCAGCGAAGTTTTCATGTTAAATGTATATATAATATACAAAAGGGGGCCCAAAATCGACCCTTGCGGTACACCAAGAGTAACAGGCAAAGAATTCGATACAGAATTTTTGAGAATAACTTTCTGGGTCCGATTTGAGAGATAGCTTTGAACAAAGTTAATTGCTGGAATAGCAAAACCTATGTAATGCAAAATAGATATTAAAATATCATGACGTATAGTGTCAAAAGCCTTGGAATAATCAAGCAAAATAACTAGGGATAATTTATTATCATCAGTGGCGGTAAAAATATCATCTATTACATTTAATAAGGCAGTTGCACAGCTATGTCCGGGCCTAAACCCAGATTGAGTTTCTGGCAAAATAGAATATTGTTCCACATACTGACGTATTTGCAAGGCCATAATTTTTTCAAGAATTTTTGACATGCAAGGCAGTATACTTATCGGCCTAAGATCTTTGTAGGCAGTGGGTGATTTAGTTTTTGGCAGAGGAATAATATGAGAAATTTTCCAATCTTCGGGAAAAACAGATTGTTGAATGCTAGTATTAATTATGTCAGTTATAAATGGAATTATGTAAGGACAACAAAGTTTGAGCATTTTTATACTTAGCCCATCCGATCCTACAGCGTTCGTCTTTATAACTGAAATAATTTTTATAATTTCACTATCCGATGTGGGAGTGAAAGAGAATTTAGACAATATTTCCTTAAATAAATTATTTCTGTAAAAATTTATAAGATTATTATTATCGACAATTGTTGGTGACTTAACTGAATCTATAAAGGCCTGATTTATTTTGTTCACATCGGAGAGATTTTCAGGAATACTAGTAGTTTTTGTTTTAAAATATATATTTGCTTTATTTAAGGCTTTCCATACAAATTTGGTTCCGTGTTCATCGATTTGGAAATTTATATATGCGCGTTTTTCTTGTTTAATAGCAAAATTGGTGTAATTTCTGAGAGACTTATAGTATTCCCAATGTCCAGGATTTTTAGTTCTTTTAAATTTTTGTAATGCTTTATTTCTAAGAGAAATCATTAATTTAATATTGTCAGTTATCCATGGAGCTATTGATTTGGAAATTCTAACAGTTTTAATCATTGAATGTTTATTAACGAGATTGGCAATGTTGGTATTCAAAAATTTAACTTTTTCATTTACATTATTTAAATCAAATATAGTATTTAGCGGTAAGGACTGGAGGTCAGTATAAAATGTATTGTAATCGAAATAACTGTAATCTCTATATGTATATAAAAACGGTTTAGTAGATTGTTCTAAAACTATAGGGTATTCACAATAGATAAACGCATGATCTGATAAACCATGTAAATGTTTTACACCCGAATTTGTTATAGTTGTGTCTATATTTACTAAAATGAAATCAATCAGTGTAATACTAGTCTTAGTTATACGTGTAGGTTCATTAATTATTTGCTGATATCCCAAGACTTCCAACATTAACATTTTGAAACGACTATTCTAAAGTATTCTTTCCGATATCTTAATGGAGAGTTTCCACCTCTGGAATGTTTTTACTGTATTCAGTAAATCTGTTCTTTTCTGGATTTTGTAATTCTGGAGTTCAATCCAAATACAATTGTAACGAATGCGAGAACGGCTTCCAGATCGATCTAGAAGCAGGTGTGCGCGATGAGTCACTTCGAACAGATGCTCCGAGAACGGGCCCGAGGTCAAATGCGTCATGCTTCCGCCTGGAGTTTCTAGTGAGTGTCGGGACTGTCTGGAAGCTTCTGGAGGGAAATTATTGGCCATATAAATACCCGGCCGTCGGACCCGCAGTTCAGTTCTGAAATAATTCTGCGGCAGTTCGAACTCACGTCGAGGCTTGTTAGAAGCCCCCATATAAATAAAAACGCGTGTACATATGAACATAAATAATAGAAATAAATAAATATATAATCGTTAGTGTTTAAGAGTGATATAAATAATAATAGTTGTTAGAAATAGTGCCGTAGTTTAAAAGTAATTTGTAATCTGCTTGATAATTCTCGCATGTGCTTGTAAATAACAATAATTAATCCAATAGTGTAAATAAATATTTGAACCCATGTTTGTCGTATAATTTTAAATAGCCCGAACGTTAAGAACGTAACAGTGGTGTCGGTGTGAGGTTTTGTACCGGGGGCTATAAGAAAATTATTGAACAAACATTAAATAAATAAATTATTTAACAAGTGCCGATAAAACGACGGTCAGATAAATAAATTGAAGTGAGTATTGTGCATGCCTTTGACGAGATCTCAAAGCAGCAAAATGGAAGCCCAATTAAGCCAACTTTTGCAACTGATGCAAGTTAGCCAGGACAAGGCGGAAAAAGCACAGGAGGAACTTAGGAAAGAGATCCAAATTGGCCAGGAAGAATTGAAAGCCGGCCAAACGATGGCAGAAGATAAGGCAAAGGAAGCCGCGAAAGCACTTAAGGAATGGCTGAAGGCCGAGCAAGAGAAAGCAGTCCAAAAACTTGAGGAAAAATTGAAAGCCACTCAAGAAAACCTCAAGGATGAGCTTAGGGAAGAATTGCGATCCGGTCGAAACAAGGCAGAAAAAGCACAAGAGGATCTTAGGGAACAGCTGGAAGCCGGGCAGAAAGCACGAGAAGAGCTGAAGGTCGGGCAGAAAGAGCTGGAAACCGCAGAAGAGGAAGTAGTCCAAAATCTTGATGGGAAGATAAATGGAAGAGTTCGGTCTCTGTTGTTGGACCTGAGACGCGGCGAGTTGCACGTAGGTGGGGAGGAGCTTTCTCGACACCCAGGAGGAGAGATCGCGGCACAAGTGGTATGGGCGGAAGATGTTATTCTGCAGGGACGAACCGAGAGGGTCGTGGATGCATACCTGGATGGCGATCTCCGGAGCAACGTGGTGCGCGTGGTTGAGCCCGATTATGCTGACGTTGCGGACGAGTGCATCCTGGGAATGGATGTTGTGGATAAGTGTGAGTGCGCTTTGGACCTGAGACGCGGCGAGTTGCACGTGGGTGGGGAGGAGCTTTCCCGACACCCAAGAGGAGAGATCGCGGCACAAGTGGTATGGGCGGAAGATGTTACTCTGCAAGGACGAACCGAGAGGGTCGTGGATGCATACCTGGATGGCGATCTCCGGGGCAACGTGGTGCGCGTGGTCGAGCCTGATGGTGGCAAGAAGCTCACTCATGGTATCCTGGTAGGGAAGACGTTGATGAAGACTGGGCTTGGGGTCCCAGTAAGGATGATGAACGTCAGCAGGGAACTAGCAACCGTCAAGAGGAACCCAATACTGGGAAGGGGCATGAGCCAACGAAAACGGAAGAAGATAGAAGATTTGGTGGCCCGGTACCAGGACATCGTCGAGTGCGGAGATCATCCCAGCGGCCGTACTGACGTAGGAAAACATAAATCAGTTGAGTTTGGCAAAAGAGTCTTGCTGAGGACCGATCATCCTGCTCTGAGATGGCTGCTGCAGTGCAAGAACCCTGAAGGGCAGGTGGCTGAGTGGATCGAGCGCCTAGAAGAGTTCGACTTGGGAATAAATCATCGACCTGGCACAGTCCACCGCAACGCCGATGCGTTATCCAAGAGGCCTTGCCCTGCGGACTGCGGCCACTGTTCGAGACTGGAGAGTCGTGCGGTACCCATTATTCGCACCACTGTGGTCGACGACTCGTGGGAGCCAGACGAGTTGCAGAGTAGCCAGGAGAATGACCCCGACTTAGGCGCGGTTATAGCCTGGAAGCAAGATGGCCGTCGACCTACCTGGCAGGAGGTCCCCGCCACCAACGCAACAGTGGAGACTTATTGGGCGCAATGGGACTCCTTGCAGCTGGACAACAACGTCCTGACCAGAATCTTGGAAGATGAGGACAGTAGGGCAACGAGATCACGATCGATGGTTCCAAGGAGTAGAGTGGCCGAGGTGCTGCGCCACCTGCATGATGGCTCCTCTGGGGGATACTTCAGATTGAAGAAGACGTTGCAAGAGGTCCAAGAAAGGTTCTACGGGGCAAGCTGCAAAGGTGACGTCCGAGAGGGGTGCCGGAGGTGCGAAGCCTGCGCCACGGGAAACGGACCTGTTGGAAGACGTAGAGCTCCGAGGTGGCAGTACAACGTCGGTGGTCCGTTCGAGGGTATAGCCATTGACATCGCCGGACCATGCCCCAAAACCGAAGCGGGAAATAAATACATCTTGGTGTGCATGGGCCACTTCACCAAATGGCCCGAAGCGTACGCCGTTCCGAAGAAAGAGACCGGTACTGTCGCTGATGTTCTGGTGAAGGAGTGCTTCAGCCGTTTTGGAGTCCCCCTGGAGTTACATTCCGACCAGGGCCGGAATTTCGAGTTTGGACCGTTCCAGAACGTCTGTAAGCTACTGGGGATACGCAAGACCCGGACCACTGCCCTCCATACTCAATCGGACGGCATGGTGGAAAGGATGAACGGAACCATAGAGAAGCATCTGTCCAAGGGCGTTTCCGAGCATCCGAGTGACTGGGGCCAGTACATGCACCTGTTCCTGATGGCCTACCGATCGGCAGTACCAGAGACAACCGGCGTCCAGAGCGAGGTGTGCTGTTACGAAGCCTGGAGACCACGGTGGGCTGCTGCTTCTTCAGCCAGTCCATGTGCAAGAAGGGCACCGCCTGCAAGTACCGCCATCGGACCCCCACAAGAGCGAGAAGACAGGCACCCGACGCAACTCGTTCTGGGACAGAACGATCTAAGGCGGGGGCAGTGTAACGAATGCGAGAACGGCTTCCAGATCGATCTAGAAGCAGGTGTGCGCGATGAGTCACTTCGAACAGATGCTCCGAGAACGGGCCCGAGGTCAAATGCGTCATGCTTCCGCCTGGAGTTTCTAGTGAGTGTCGGGACTGTCTGGAAGCTTCTGGAGGGAAATTATTGGCCATATAAATACCCGGCCGTCGGACCCGCAGTTCAGTTCTGAAATAATTCTGCGGCAGTTCGAACTCACGTCGAGGCTTGTTAGAAGCCCCCATATAAATAAAAACGCGTGTACATATGAACATAAATAATAGAAATAAATAAATATATAATCGTTAGTGTTTAAGAGTGATATAAATAATAATAGTTGTTAGAAATAGTGCCGTAGTTTAAAAGTAATTTGTAATCTGCTTGATAATTCTCGCATGTGCTTGTAAATAACAATAATTAATCCAATAGTGTAAATAAATATTTGAACCCATGTTTGTCGTATAATTTTAAATAGCCCGAACGTTAAGAACGTAACACAATTTTAAATATTCATAGACTAGAAAATTAAGATTATGTTGCTGCAAGTCATTCTGTAATTTCCAAATTTTTACAATTAAAACTTTGTATATATTTATACAGGGTCCTGGAAAACTGCACATTAACTTCATTTTACGTTTTTTATGGGCACTTCCTCGGCAGAAAAAAAAATATAATAAAAGTATTGTCTTAGCTTTTGAAAGTATAGTGAGGTTTTATTAACGTAACCTCTAGCTGAACTAGCAACGTCGGGTAATTACAAGTAGGTAATGCTGTATTAGGAAAAGTCATTGAATTTCCATATTTATTAATAATATAAGACAAGGATTTTTTAGAATGTCATTTTTGCTATTTAGGAAGTTTATTAATAACGTAAAATGAATTTAATCCGTAATTTTTACAGTACCCTGTATACATTTAATTGTTTTTGTGGTAAGTACTACCGTTGTCAATAAAAGGTGACACAATAAATGTTTGTAAATGAGTCTTAACTCTATAGCAACAGCATTCTTGAAAGAATAGGTTTCCTTGTTGCATTTTTGAAGCATCTGTCAATCTGGCAAACAGCTACATTTATCAACTAATAAATGTAAAAATATAGTATAACAGTTGCCCCAGCTTTAATTGACAAGGATAATAGTTTCATTGGTTAACCTGAGAACTTCAGTTGTTTTTTGTAAACAAACAAAATAAATCCTCTAGTGTCTTTAATAGCAGCAATTTCAGCATTAGTGTGAATTAGGGTTGCCAACCGTCCTTTATTTCAAAGGACAGTCCTTTATTTCAAAATAAACTCCTTTGTCCTTTAATAAGATGTCAAAGGACGTTAAATGTCCTTTAAAACCAAACAATTTATCAGTACCTTTAGATTAGATTAGATTAGATTTAGATTCCACGACTGCCTTTTGCTGGCATGCGCACGTCAGCCCTTTGGGCTTTTTGTACTGTCGGGAGTTTTCAAGTTAGCAGGCCGACATCCGTATCTTTTACTAGATTTGCAATGTCCGCTACTAGCTTGCGGTTGTCAATAGAGTTAAGGCTCCAATCGAGTTGGTGTCTTTTATGCTCTAATGCTGGGCATTCAAAGAGGATATGATAGGCTGTTTCATCATCCTCTTGGCATAGTCTGCAAACAAGTTCATCTCTATAGATATTGATCCTGTGCATAAATTCTCTGAATGCTCCAGTGCCTGTTAGTAGACTGACTACTTGCTTGATTCGAGTTCTGTTCAGTCTCAACAGGGTTTTGGTAGTTTGTGGATTCGGAGTTTTTAGCAATCTTTTGCAGTGTGTTGCTTGATTGTAGTTTCTCTACCTTAGTTGGTGTGCGGTGTTGACCCATTCATTAATGGCTGAGCGGGCTTGGTTTTTCTGAATGCTTAGACCAGGTTTTGGACCGGTCATTGCATTACGGGCTGCTCCTTTTGCGAGCTTGTCCGCCTTCTCGTTTCCTTCAATACCTTGGTGACCTGGGATCCAGCATAATTTTACTGTATTTCCTTGGCTTAAGGTTTGAAGTTTGGATTTGCATTCCTTGACCAGTCTCGATGAAGTACTGAAAGCGTTTAGCGCTTTCAGTGCTGCCTGACGGTCTGAGAGAATGTGTATGTCTCGATTGAGCAGCTTCTTTTCTATGCTGATGTTTGCGCATACGTTAATAGCTTGTACTTCAGCCTGAAATATGTTACAAAACTTTCCTAGACTGACTTTTTCGTTGGTTCTAGGATTGGTACTGTACACACCGGAGCCTGTACCCCCTTCAAACTTAGATCCATCAGTGTAAAAAATGATGTTCTTATTTGTTGGAGTTGGTAGTTGGTCCGGATTCCAACTTGTGTGTACAGTAAAGTTCTTTTCAAAGTCATAGGCTTTGATTATAAGATCAGAACTCATTTCTAATATTGGGTTGCTGATGTGTGACATGATCTTGCCATGTCCTAGATTATTAGCTGTGGTCATCCAGTGACCAGTACTTTGTAATCTGTAGGCTGCCATTCTGGTTTCACCTTCCAAGAAGATGTGCAGAGGTGGCAGATTTAAAATAGCATTCAGTGCTTGTCCTGAGGTGCCTTTAAAGGCTCCAGTGATGCACCGATTAGCTAGATATTGTATTCTGCTGATTTTGTGTCGCAGTTGCTTGTTTTATTTTGGGCTACCAGGCGATTATTCCATATGAAATTATTGGTCAAACCATGGTTTTGTACAGCCAGAAGGTCAGTTCCTTAAAGTACCTTAAAAAACTAATATTCAAAATAAAACATGTCCCATTTAACGCTTAATAGTTTACCTTTTTATCACGAATGTGGATTTAGTTGCCGAGGCCTGTAGGACCAAGGCAAATAAACCACATCAGGTTTTACGATTTTTTTCAAACTTTACATTTTTATTACATTTTTAATGTGTATTGATGTGAGATCGGTGACTTTCAACTTGAATACCTGTAAAATGGATTTTTTTTTCTTTTGTTTATTAACTCCTATTTTAAATGAAACACCCAGTGTATTATTATTACATTTTTTAATTTAGCTTAAAATTTTAGAGAAAATTTGTCTCTTGAACTAACGCTCTATTTTGTACGGTTTCTGTAGAATTTGTAATTTTTGAAAATTTTTGACAATTGCTTAGAAAGATCACTATAAAAGGAAGTTGTGTACGTGTATCACACCAGATTTTTAAGTATGCACTCGACTAGAATAACTGTTTGGTTTTTGGTTTATGTTTTAGTTTATTTGTGTTATTGTGTTTGTTAAACAGGGCACACAGAAGTTGATGCTTTTAATTTAATAAATATTCACTTTTTTTAATATGATTTTATATCTATTTCTATGCGTATTGTTATATTAAAAATAGAATAAATTTTCCTATATCTTAGATTAGTATTATTTTGGTGAATGCACCAAAAAAAATCTTGATAGACCAAAAACCAGTTTTTTTGGCGTGCACCCAAAAAAAATTGAGGCTTCAGCGAATTACTGCCGCGCTGGCTTGTCCTTTGATTTTATATTCGAAAGTCGGCAACCCTAGCTGTGAATACTGAGGATTTCAAATATGGCTTTGTGCAACTGTTTAGCATAAAATTTAACTCCGTTGGCATCATGAGTCCACCTATAACGTTGTGGAAATTCCCTTGCAGTTTGATCTTCAGTTGTTTGGTCAAATTCTTAAAATGGTAAAGATACCGTTGTGCATTTATAGATTACTTACTTTGCCATACATTGTCTTGTATTCTAGAACTATTTGCTATCGTACATTGCTCCTCTTAGTTATTGGATCTGTTATGACTTGTACATCGTCCCTTTTCAACGCTTGCTGAAGCTCTTTTGCATCTTCAATGGGCGAAAAAGGCTGCACTGGATGTATAGTGGGCTGTGGAACAGCAAAAAGAAGGTTGAAGGGCTATGTTACTAATGGAAAAACACTTACTGTTCTATCTATTGTAAATAATTTTATCCTGGAGAAGTCTTCGAAAGGAACAGAAGGGTAGATAGGAAGAATACCTAACTGGAGAAAGAATGGTTAAGATTGAAGCATCTAAATGTCTATAGCACACTTAATCTTTTTGCCATTTTTAACAACGAGCTAGTGGGCAAAGTACTGAATGGTAAACAAATGTGGACGCAAGCGTTTTATACATCTCATAAGGCAAATGGTGTTTGTGCACGTTGGTATTCTACAATTTTGTATTTTTAGTTGCAGAATGCGAGTTCAAATTAAACTTAGGCGTGTTTGCAGGCTGTGGTTCTAGAATTAAATAATATAAATCGGACGGTGCACAGCTCGTCGACCAATTCATAAACATCATTTTCCTTTCCTGGTTTCCTGCGTGACGTACGATATAAACCCAGATGTTGTCTCCCGTGCTATCACTGCCGAACGATTGTGCTGTGGTGAGTAGTTCCCCAATTGGATTTTCCATATTATAAATTGGTGTAAACGTAACTGTAAGTTTAGAAACCTTTTACTAGCGTTTTACAGTGTAGAGTTATTATACCCCATACAAACGTTGTGGGAAAGTGTAGTGAAGCAGTAATTTATTTAGTGGTAATAATTGACAGCTTCGATAATGTAGCAATTGTTATAATTACAATTACATTTATCTACTTGGAAACTTCCAAAGGGAGTGTTAGAAAAACCTTTGGCAAGTTGAGTGGAGTATTGAAAAAGACGGGCATAAAGTAACTTTGTGTTTCAAAGATTTCAGTGTCCAACGATGCGGGGATGGATATTTCTAAAAGTACGAGAGTTACATGATATTTGTTTATATAAAAGTTGTAGGCACAAAGATGGTGCTCATTATTAAAATATTTCTTAAAAGTGTGACAAACCAAATGTTTCTTTTAATGGGACGCTTTAATTATATGTGGGTAACTTAAAAGTTGTGCGTTGGAATGCCGATTATGGTAATAAATAAATAAATAATAAATAAATAAATAAATCTTTATTCATAAAGCTGAATACAAAGTGGTAAAGGAATAATGCTAACTGTTTCGGAGATATTAACGATTTTATGCCAAAAAATACTAAACATCAGGCGGTTGTTGTAAATGACAGAAAACAACTAAATGAAAGAATATGTTAACTAAAAATTATATTTTTTGTGAATTGCATTTTTTTAATAGTGAGTTTAGGTATTAGTTCTATACAGGGTGCTCAACATCTGTAAATTTTAGAATTTTAAATAAATCATCTTAAGGGGCTTAAATTGGTTTTTATGTTCAAACTTTAATATCTAAAAACCGTTGCATTCAGGGGTATGAAGTAACATAATCAAAAGAAACCCATTAAAAGGGCTTTTCAAAAATATATTTAGACCTATAAAACTTTATATTAAAATGATCAACACTTGGACGCACAACTTTTAAGCTACCTACATATAGGGCGATCTATAGTAGTACGTTTGGTTCACAACATTGTTTTGAAATACCCTACACAATGAAATATATTTTAGTAACGTGCACCACCTTCGCACTTACAACTTGTGTATAAACAAATTTTATGTTGCGCTCCAACTCTGTAACCCGAATCCGGGGCAAGTGGAGCATTGTACCGCCAGATGCAAGTGTATAAAGCACCAGCCTCTACGCCGCAAGGTAAATGAGGTTACAAATAATACATAATACTAATACTTTTTGAAATCACTTTCATCCCTGCATCATTATCAGAACCTGTATTAATAACTAAATATAAGTAGGGCAAAACTTAAATGAAGGATAATCTGAGTAATACATTGTATAAAACTTTTATTTGTTAGAAATAGTCTACGGCAAGCCAACTTAAATTTAACTTAAAGACTGCCAGTAACTTTTCCTCATTTGGTAATTTAACTAGTGATGGGCATAACCGGACAATTTTCATAACCGATTTATTTGCATTCGAATGATATTAATAACCGAATGATTATTTGAATAATCATTCGAATATATTTTGGCTCTCGATTCGTTTGCCGGTTGGTGGTTCACCGTCATCTGCATCGACATCGGTTCGCCGTCATCTACATCGACATCGTAACTTGCAGATAGCAGAGGAACCAAAACATAATATGTACGGTCGGCGCCTTAGAAATCGGGACACATAATATGTTCTTCTAGTCTTTGGAGTATTCTTGCTCCGGTTACTTCGTTAATGTGAGATGGCATTTCATAATTGACAAACAATATACAATCTGACGTAACAATTAAAACCATAATAACTGTAAAAACTCAGTTTATACACTTAAAAAATACATGCAAAATATATCCTAATAGCGTGTAGTGCCCGATTTCTAAGGCGCCGACCGTATATTATGTTGTATGTATTGGAAATTAAGAGGTATTTATTAAGAAGTGTAGAAAGAAAGAAACGTTTATCTTTATCGATCGGTCTGGTTAAAGGGTCCGCCTCTTGTTTTGAACCTTTGGAGATGTAAGCAAATAAAAAATTGTTTTATAGCTTGATGCGTTTGCAGTTTTTAGGCGTTCAGGTTTCAGGTTCCCAGAATTTTATAATTTGATATTTTTTATGGTAGGAGGTAGATACGCCATAACCAAATGGTGTTTTCAGTGCAACCTGCTTTGTTTATGAGTTATGACGTATTTATATATACAGAATTTTGAGCACTGCGTAGGTCGCTGAGATATGGCACGTAGTACCTTTGAATAGAGGCTTTATATTCAAAGTGTAGTACGTATCAGCATGAGGTTATTTTTCATTTGAATACTTGGAACGAAAACCGAGTTACATAGGTTATTTCAGTAACCGGATAACCGGTTAGTTTTCATTCGAATACGCCTATCACTAAATTTAACATCAAATTGGCACAAGGCTTGATTACTCAGTTTTTAATGTAGAATCACGCGGTGTGAATATTATTAGGATTCACCCTGTATAATATTTCTATGCATAAAAATGAAAACGTGTTTTAAAATAACTTTTCCGGATTTAAGATGGATATAATTTGGCAGCTGTTTTGTTTCTGGCAACTACTTGAGAATCGCCTTGGCACTGATATGGTTGAAGTTAGTGATGGGCATAACCGGACAATTTTCATAATCGAATTATTTGCATTCGAATGATATTAATAACCGAATGATTATTTGAATAATCATTCGAATACATTTTGGCTCTCGATTCGTTTCGATTTCGCCGGTTTGCCCGTTACGCGGTTTAGCGTCATCTGCATCGGCATCGTAACTTGCAGATAGCAGAGGAACTCAGTTAATCGTTAATTATAATAATTGTATAAATGATTTTTATTTGATTTCTAAGGAGTTTGTGCAATAAGTAATTGTGGATATGAATGAAATATATCTGGATACACCCTTATTGTTTTCGATTGCTGGCGATTTATAATAATATAAGAATAATTAATAATATATTGTTGTATTTGTATGAGTTTAACGACTCGCAATTCTGCATTAGCACGATTACTCCTACATTCTTCCGATCTATAACCAAAACATAATATGTACATTATGTGTTATGTATTGGAAATTAAGAGGTATTTATTAAGTGTAGAAAGAAAGAAATATGCAGGACTGCTTGCTAAGCGCAATAAAAAACAGTGGTAAACGTTTATGTTTATTGATCGGCCGGGTTAGAGACGGCAAAAAATTGATTTATGTTCATATCATATGACGACGGATCGACCGCGAGCCTCAGCTGACAAGGAAGCAAGGGAGGAAGCTGTAGAGCGAGATGCCCAAATGGTGTTTTCAATACAATCAGCTTTGCTTATGCTTATGAGTTATGAATGACGTATTATTTACAGAATTTTGATCACTCGCAGGTCGCTGAGATATGGCACGTAGTACGTATCAGGATGAGGTTATTTTTCATTCGAATACTTGGAACGAAAACCGAGTTACATAGGTTATTTCAATAACCGGATAACCGGTTATTTTTCATTCACTAATTGTAATACAAGTGTGGAAGGAATACCATTGAAAAATGCATGTGAAAGATGGAACACGAGTGCTAACGAGTGTTCTATTCACATAAGTTTTCTAATGGCCTTTCCACACGTGCGTTACATACTAGTTTTCCTACGACGGCTTCGCATTTGACAAGAAATTTAATTTTTAAATTTGACGATTGTCAAAAAGCTACATTTGTCAGTTTTAACTAATCAAATGATTATCACTTGACATTAGAGTGCAGAAAGTGTTGACATAAGAGCGCAGAAAATAGTCGCTTCCTGTACGCAAATGCGTGCCCAATGAGTACTTTATGCACTAAAGTAGGAAAATGTATTTTCTGGCTTTGAGATTGAGCTGAAACTAACACACTCATTGAAATCTTGTTTAATTTCCGAAAAACAACACTTTGGATTTTGACAATTTCGAAAAAACGCCATTTTCGAACTAAGTAAAAATCACTCGGTATATCTGATAGGGGGCAAATAGATTTTCAGCAAAGCATGATTTATGGCCGTACAAAAATTTAAAAAAAAAATCAAAAATAAAAATTTGACGCCGACTCTTTGGCGGTTGCTGTATAATTTTTGTAGCGGATACATTGGTACGTATAGTGTCCATAAATTACCCAGTGAAAGGCCTACAGAAGCAACTGAGGGAATCATAAAAAGCGAAAGTGAAAAAAGTGACCCACAAGCTGTGCACAGTGTTGCCAACTCTTGATTTTTTTCAGTAATAGAAACTTAAAAAAAATGGTTATAGATTTGGCAGTTTGGGTAATAGACTAATAATAATTTAAATTCTACTCAAATCCGTCAAAATCATCAAATTTTTATGTTAGCCTTAACTTTTGAACTCGGTCTTTAACCTCTGTAGACTAACTACGGAAAGTTATATAGCCCATTTTTTATATGGAAATGCAAATAGCGAAATTCTACGGAAACAATTGGCAACAAACATTATCACTAGACTGATTTGTGTTGGTACATCATTTTTGCAGTGAGGTTAGGGTTCTTGTTGAGTGGTTGACAAATTATTTTAAATTTATACGTGTCCCTATTACAAACTTGAAATCTGATTTTATAAATTAGTTTTAAATAGATAGGTATTGAACTGAGGACAATATCAATTTATAACAAACAGTACTACAATTTATTTAAAAAAATTATGATGTCAACCAGTCAACATGAAACCTAACCTTACTGTAAAAATAATAATCAGAAATGTATGTACCGACACAATTCTACCTAGTAGCTTTCCCTAGATTGCAATTAATATGAAAAAAATGACCATATAATAGCGATGACTATTTACTTTACACAAGAGCCGCTACATTTTTCAAAAGTTAACTAGCCTACGATTGCCTCATGCCGAGCAAAGTTCAATAAATTTTACAAGTACAAGATAATAGTGTTAAATTGGCCCTTTATTATAAAAAATAACATAAATTCATACAATCTGTTAATGTTTAACTAAAAACTATTACCTACAGATTTGGGTTCAACATAAAAAAGAAATTTAATAGACACGTAATAGAATAGTAATAGAAATTGCAAAATGTAATAAATTTTTCTTTAAGAGTAATAACGTAATAAGCGCGGGTAAAAAGTAATAAATCTGTTACTATAGTAATAGTATTGGCAACACTGGCTGTGCAGCCTGAATAAGCGGGTAACTAATTTTGAATGTGACACACGCGTGAGAAAGTGACTGGTGTCGTAAACTGAGTAATTAGAGTTGTGAGTGACGCACTGCATATGCGACTCCAGTTTAAAAGGCACGCAATTTAAATCTTAGATCTCGGCCTTACGCATCTGCGGACTGCAGGGAATTCGCAAGCAAACAACAGGTAGTCGCTCAACCCTGGAGGGGGGGGGGGGAGACTGGCAGATAATACCGTTAAGCAATAAAACCCTCGGGTAACGCAAGGCGTTTTAACACTTTCTTCTAGAAGACATCCGGTTGAAGCAGAAGGGTAATTGTACTTGCGAGCAATTCATTCTAGTGCATTCGGGTTACAGCCTCCGGCACTCCGTGTCTATCAGTTGTCCAGCACGTATCGAACCCGTCCCACTTTCAATCCGTTCATTAACTTAGCTTTGCCTAGAGCGCGTTAACCATTAGCGCATTTATATATACTTCTGCTTGGTTTAGACCCTCTTTTTTGCACTGCGGCCTAAAAGACCTATTGTCCCGATGCCCGATGTCCTCAAAAAAGCTTACTAGTGCGTTTAGTGAGGTGTTTATCAGCAGTTCGGGTTCGATTGTTGTTTTCCCAAAGTGTTTATGTCGCAGAGTTACCAGTTCCTCGCACTCACATATCCAGTAGATTGGAGTCTCGTCCTCTTCACAGAATCTACAGTCTGTGTTTATTGCCACTCCTATTGTGTGCATATGTTTGTTCATATAACAGTGTCCTGTAGTTATCCTAGTTACCTATGTGTTTTATTTTCTTCCTTCCATTTTCCAGGAGTGCCAGCGTCGCTTACTTGGACGGTTCCCTTATGAAGTTTCTAGAGTACCTTGCTTTAGGGTAGTATTGCCAGTATTTGTGACGTTTATCTCGTAACCAGCTTCTAGTTTGCTCCCTGATCATGCTATAAGCTATGTTACAGGTAGACTCTGGTCCTATCAGCTGGAGTGTGCTGGCTGATTTTGCTAATTTATGCTTTTTCGTTGCCTATTATTCCCTGATGGCCTGGGACCCATAACAGCCTCAGTTTGTTGTGTTCTCCCAGTTGGACCAGGTTTCTGCGACATTCATATACCAGTTGAACTGGTTGGATGACAGCGCTTTAAGGGTGCTTGACTGTCCGTCAGGATATGTATTCTCCTACCTTTGTAGGATCTCTGCACTATTAATTGGGTGCAGGTTAGAATTGCTGTTACCTCGGTCTGGAATACAGTTGCATATTTTCCCAGGTTTATGCTTATTGCATTTTCTGGTCCCGTGCCATAAATACCCAGACCTGTTCCATTTTCTGTTCTTGATCCGTCTGTGTACCAGACTTCTTCCTTTAGTTTGGTTAGGACTTCTTCCTCGTTCCACTCCTCCCGCTCTGGAAGATATACTTCAAACGGTTTTTGGAACTGGTAAGATGTCTTTATTTTGTCCGACTTCATCTGCAAGATGAGGTTTTCACGTAATCGATTAACTCCTCTCCTCTATTTCCCGTAGAAGGTTATCCATCACGAGGTTCCACAGCGGAGGTGACAATACCCCTCCTTGTGGGCACCCTCTGGTCACCGACACTTTCACGGTTGTCTTGTGAAGAGAAGTGGTTATGACTCTCCTTTTGAGCATGTTTAATATCCATCTGCTCAGGGTGTCATTTATCCCCCTGTTATTCAAGGCTAGATGAATTGAGTTGAACGAGGTGTCAAAAGCATCTTCGATATGCAGAAAGGCTCCTAGACCAAAGTCTTTGGATTGTATAGTTTTTCCTCCTTACTGTCTAATTCATGTATAGCCAGTTCCCAGGATTTTCCTGATTGGTAGGCATATTGGTATATATGTAATGGAGAAATTGCCAGTACTTCGTCCCTTATATACCTGTCAATTAACTTTTCTAGCGTCTTGAAAATAAATGACGTCAGAATTATTGGTCGGTAAGATGTAGCCTGGGCATAGCTTTTCTTTCCCGGCTTTGGTATAAATACCACTCTCACTTTTCTCCAGCTTGCTGGTATGTAACCTAGGGCCAGACTTGCCCTTAGCATTGCACATAGATGGGTGGATAGTTTACCCCAGCCCTGAGTGTGTAGAGCTGGGTAGATCCCGTCTCCACCTGGAGCTTTAAATGGTTCAAAACTGTGTAATGCCCATTTAAGTTTAGTTATGTTTATCACTTGATGTGCTGTCTTCCAGTTCTCTTGTGTGGCCCAGCGTAGAGGTATTTCTACACCGTGATCACTGGTGTTATCTTCCTGTAATAGTATACTGCCTGGGAAATGTGCCTGTAGTAGAACTGCCAGTGTTTCTTCCCCAGTTTCCGTGTATCCTCCTTCAGGTTTTTCCAGTGTTCCCATTATCTGTGGTCTATGTTTCGCTAGCGCTTTTTGGAGTTTTGCACATTCTGGTGTCTTGTCGACTCCCTTGCAGTACTCCCTCCATGAGGATCGTTTTGTTTTTCTCACTTCGTTGTTGTATTTTGTAAGGACTTCTTATAAGGTTTCCACTTCCCTGTTTTTTTTGCTTTGTTAAATAGCCTTCTTGTCTCCACTCGCAGCTCTGAAATTCGACAGTTCCACCATGAAACATCTCTGGTTGACCTTCTAGAAGTTGCAGTACAACACGATTCGAAGGCATTTATCAGTGATTCAGTGATGGCGTCTGCCATTATTTCTAATTCAGCAGTGTTACTGGCCCAGTACTCCAGGTCGGTTAGCACCGGTGTTTTGATATCAAATATGATGTATCAGTGGTCCGAGAGCGATGGCTCTTCAGATACATACCATTTCTCTACCATGTTTGCCATAGCTGTGGTGGCTACAGTTATATCAGTGACCTTCATTCTAACACTAGTTACAAATGTGGGTTCATTGCCTAGATTCATTGTCAAGAGCATATTTTCTAAAAAGAAATCAAGGAGTGACTCACCTCTGGGGTTGGTGTTATTGCTTTCCCACGCTATGTGGTGAGCGTTTGCATCACATCCTAGTAGTAGCTGCAGATTTGCCCCTCTGCAGTGTCCTACTAGCTTCCTCATCTCAGGAGTGGGTGGATCTCCTGGTTGGTCATAGGGGAGGTATACGGATCCGATAATGAGTTCCCTCTCGTTCCCTTCCATAGCCATTTTGGTTTTGACTGCCACAAGATCCCTACAAGAAAGGTCTCTTAATGTGATCAGATTCAAATTTGATTTAGCAAATATGCAGGTTCTAGGCATGACTTCATCGGAACTGTGCAGAGTCCAGCCTTTAGTCATCCCTAGTCCCATTATTTTATTACCCTTAATCCAAGGTTCTTGAATTAATATAATATCTATATTATTTTTGATGGCATAACAGGCTTATGCCGCCGATGCGTTCTTACAATGGTGTATATTTAACTGTAGCAGTTTTAGCGCCATTGTAGCTTATACTCAGGTTTTTTGGGCTTAAGGAGAGGGAGGTTCATTAGACCTTCCCCTTTTAGGAAGAGCCTGTAATCTACGTCTTGTAGCTAAGTCCAGGATTGCCCTGTCATGGCGATGACTACCTGCTGTCCCTTGGGCTCCGGCTTGGAGTCCGTCACCTGCCAGGTCTTTGTAGAGAGACATTTGTTCTGTTTCTGCAGCCTGTGCAGAATGGTTTTGGCTTCCAGTACTGGTCCTGGAATCCATGCTGGGTGTATACTGGTTTAGGAATGTCCTTGGCCTCCCTGAGCACCAGTTTTGCCCCTTCCCATGGTATACAACCTTTTATTATTGTTTCCAGCCACGTTCTGGTTTCGAGGTCAGGGCAGGTCACGTTTAGTCTTGCCCTGCCGTAGCGTACCTTGAGAAATCTCGGGTGGGGTACATTCCCCCCATCCTCAATTTCATCGATTTTTTCGAGCAGGTAGGCTCTAATCAGCCCTGCCTGCTCGGTATTTAAGGTCTCATCTGGGTATCCTTCTGGAAAAATTACCATCTTCTCCCCAGTGATTGCCTCTTTGTAGCTGCGAGCAGGTTCCTCCACCCTGCTCCTTTTTTTCTCTTGTTTTGGGTTACTTTCTTTGGATCACTTCCTTTTTGACCCTCTCTCGACGTTATCCCCTTTTTTGCGCAAGCCCTGGTCCCTGAAGGCCCTGGTTGCGGCTCACTGCTTGAGACTATCCCCGTGCCTTTGCTCCTGGTTCTTGCCTCTTGCAGTCGTTGGCGCTTCAATTTTAGCTTTGCAGCGCCCGACAATTTTCTGTATTCGGCTGGATCCATCCAAGATCCTCCAGCCGATCCCTGGGGTTGCCCCCTAGGGGGAGAGTTGTTTTTTGTTTTTGTTTTTTTCTTTAAGTTTAAATCTTCATCATTCTTGTTCTGACGAGTGATCGGGAAAAAAGGTCACCCCTCGCCGGAGCCAGAACGATGAGGTAAGGCGGTTTAGTATGACGGAGTTGTGCCAGGTGCTCTGAAGGAATCGTGAAACTGCCTCCCCAGTTCCATGCAGCTCTCGTTACGATATCTTCCAACTTGGCTTGAGGGATGTTTATCGACTTCCCAGTCTAGATTCGTTGGGTTTAGTTTCAACAGGGCCACCACGTGTAGGATGCAATCTGAGATCACATATCACCAATCATTGAAGGTGATACCCAACGGTCTTGGGATTTCAGAGGCTGGAGTGCTATGCCTCTGTCCTCCCCTGTAGCTGACCTTCTGCCTGGGGCAGGTTAGTGCCAACTCCTGGCTTCCAGTCAGCCACTCGACCCCAGCCATTAGCGCATACAATTTTAATTGCGCACTTTGTATATGTATTTGTATATCTTGCTACATGTATGCATACGTGTGTGTGTTCGTTAATAAATTTTGTTTAATTAAATAAATGGTTATTTCGAAATGCCCATGGTGTTATCATCAACACGCGTGGACCAGCACCTCCCAAATATTTAATCAATTGCGAGCCAGATTTCAACAGCTTTACTAATCAACATTGTGTAAAACCCCCCTTATAGAATAACAAAAAAAAATAAGAGAAACATATTACAAAAAATATAATTTATTTAATATTTCGATCTATTTCTGTTCTACTTTCAATACCCAAAGTCGTCACTGGCCACTAAAATCTAGTACATACACCACTCCTTCATCATTCCTTAGTCTGGCTTTAGCGACTGTGGAGACTGAATGCCTAAAACATCCTCAACACGGAGATGATCAACAATGAAAACTGTCAACTTGAGGGGAAAATGTTCCCTTGTAGGAATGGTGGGGTTTAAGTGTGAATACAAGCTGCTGAACAATTATTCAAATAAATTGAATGAAATGAAGATAATTTCTCAGGCATTCTTTTGGGTTACTGAGAATCTAATTAAGCAGAGTAGTTTGTTATCTAACATCATCCCTTTCGAGAAAATATAATCGGTGACTTTAGAAGTGTAAAAAATCATTCTGTATCTTTTAGAAGCTGTAGCTTTGCAAATTTCTATTGAGAGGCGTCTAATTGAGCAGGAAAATATCCGCTTATACATACGCTGTTACACAACATCGAGAGATTTGCTTGGTACACAAAAAGGAAATTACAAATAGTGACAACTTTTGTAGTCGATATGTAAGTAATTGTTCTTTTGTTATTGTACACGTTGTACACATTAATTCTGTGACTGAAATTAGTTCTTAAATTTTACATTAAATACAATTGCAATCTGTCTGGGGACCAAAAAGAGGAGGATGAGGATCCTGTAAGATCCAGGATCTGAAAACAAAAAGACCAAAAGGGTAAGGTGCAGACTGAAGCTGGGAGTAGCCAACCTCCCGCGACAGAAAGCACCGCAACCCCTTCTACAAAAAGAAACAGAAGTGATGGCAGCACCTTCCCTAGTAGCGGGGCGAAAATCATCAAAAAGCCAACAGACAGGGGAAATGGGGTGTCAGAAATGGCAGAAACCTATGGTGAAACCCTAAAAGCGGTAAAGATGGCGATAGTTTTGGAAAACTTTCCTGATGGAAACTTGACTGAAAAACAACCCCAAAAAAATCCAAACGGAGCTATTGGGAGAAGTTCTCTAGTGTGCGGAGGAAACTGGGCCTCAGTTCAAGAAGTCCCACTTTGAAAAAGGTGCACTAACTGTAACGTGTGCCAATGAAACATCGTCAGTTTGGCTAACTAACCAACTGATGAACCTAAGGCTACTAGAGGGCCTAAATCTAGGGGTAGGGATAGCAAATGAAATCCTACCCACGACGAAGGTCCTGATGTGGGTGCCTAAGCTGCTCTCCAAATCAAACCCTGGAGAACTATTACATTTCTTTAAAACCCAAAACTAGGGGCTAAAAACCAACGAATGGCGAATTATCAGCAAGCGAGTGGAACCATCTGGACAGACTCAAGTGCTGACGAAGAATCTTTGGCGCACTAAAGGGCAACAAATACAGGCTTTCCTGGGACTAACCCAAGTGACGTTCAAAATATTGAACCCACTTAAGAACCTTCCAGCTCCTTCAAGCAAACCTCCAAAACAGCGACCCTCAGCGACCCTCTCACGCCTTGTATCTTCAGGTAAGGTCGACATAGTCCTAATCCAAGAACCCTGGGTTTCCAAGGGCAAGATAATGGGACTCGCCAAACCGGAGGTAAGTTAATCTGCGATAGGTCAGTAGAAATACCAAGAACCTGCATTTAGAGACATATCTACAATATTTCTAAAACTTCAGTCAGAAGGGAGCAGTGACACATCCTTTTTGAATTATCCAATATGGAAAAAACAGTGCTTATGTATAGCGACCCTAGGAGGACTGATTGGAACTCCTACAAGAAAGACCTAAAGGCAAATATTGAACCCAACATCAACACTGTTCACAACAACACCTTTGAAATTGAGGCTGTAATAGATCAATTAAAAACATCTATTCTAACCTCTTATCAAAACAACAACCAAACCAGAACCGTAACCACCAATAAAAAGGTGAGCTGGTGGAATAACAACCTCTCTAAAATGAGGAACAATGCACGAAAACCCTTCAACAGAGCGAAAGCAACAGGCGAATGGGACAAATATTCAAAAGCCCTCACTGAATACAATAAAATGGTAAGGAAAGCTAAGAGAGACTCGTGGAGGAAACTCTGCCAAGGTGTTGAAAACACATCTGAAGGAGCAAGACTCCACCACATCTTAGCTAAAGAACCTCTAAATCCTGTAGGCACCCTAAAAAATCCTACAGGAAACTTTACTGTTACTGGCAAGGAGACCGTGGAGCTGTTGCTCCAAAGCCAGTTTCCAGGATCAATAATAACAACACAGCCAAATCCAACTCATACCTCGAATAACTCTTTTTACAGAACAGCACGAGGCGATTGGAAGACGGCTAATCACGTGATAAACCACAGCAAAACAAACTGGGCCATCAACACTTTCAAACCCTACAAATCTCCAGGACCTGATGACATCCTCCCTGTGATGCCGCAGGAGGGAAAGCAAGTCCTGGTGCCAGTTCTGTGTAGGCTATTCCGAGTTAGTCTGGCCTTAGGCCATATTCCTCAAGCCTGGCGTCTGTCAAAGTGGTCTTCATACCAAAACCGGGTCGTAATTCCTACGGCCTGCCTAAGGCATTTAGACCAATAAGTCTATCATCTTTTATTTTGAAAACTAAGGAAAAACTGGTAAAAATGAGTATAAGGGAAGAGGCACTCATAGAGAAACCTCTGCATCAAAACCAACACGATTATCTGCTAGGCAAATCATGCGAAAGTGCTCTCCATACCCTGGTTAACAGGATAGAGCACAGCCTAGAAAACAAGGAAATTGTCTTAGGTGTTTTTCTAGATATACAGGGGGCCTTTGACAACAGCTTCTTTGAATCTATGATTCAAACGGCTAAAAGACATGGCATTGACGACACCTAATGTAGGTGGATGACAAACATGCTGCAAAACCGACGAGTACAAGCCACTATAGGTGGTTAAAACATGGAAGTGTCGGTAACCAGGGATGTCCACAAGGAGGGGTATGTATGTATTATTTTTGGAGAGACTTACGTCTAGCAAGTAGGCCTTTATAGGCCCTTTTTGCCAACCCCATGAACAAGGTCTACGCATGCAGAGTACCAGGTACCTTTGTTCTATTTAGAATTTTGCCGAGACTAAGGAGTTCCAACCTTAGCAAGGGATCTTTTACATGCTACACATCGTAGTAACATGGGACCCACGGTTTTACATCACTTCCGAATGATGGCATTCTGTAGAGGCTTTCATCCGCATTTTTTATTTTAAAAAACCTCATCGGAATCGGGGATCGAACTCTCGACCCTTAGATCAGTAGCCCGGCCCACAAGGAGGGGTACTATACCCCTTATTTTGGGATCTGGTTATAAATGAACTCTTTAGCAACCTGAATAACGAAGGCTTATTTACCGTGGGTTATTAAGATGATATAGTTGTTCTCATAAAAGGAAAGTACGGCAATATCATCTCAGAAATAATGCAAAAAGTTCTGAATAAGGTCGAGGCATGGTGCAACAAGGAAAACCTTACGGTAAATTCTGCAAAAACCAGTCTTATACCATTCACCAGGAAGAGATACCATGGAGGCATAAATCCCCCGAAACTCTTTGGAGAAAGGGGGAGGTCAAATACTTGGGTGTAATACTAGATACCAAGTTGACCTGAAACCAACATCTGCAGAGAACTACCAATAAGGCTAAAAAAGCCTTTGGAAACAAATGGGGACTTCAACCAAAAATGATCTATTGGCTCTCCACAACTGTGATAAGACCAATAATAACGTATGCTTCACTAGTGGGGTGGCCAAAAGCAAATCAAAGACAAACAATAAACCAGCTCCTTAGTGTCCAAAGACTGGCTTGTCTCTGTATAACTGGAACATTCAGGAGCACCCCAACAGCAGCACTAGAAGCTCTCTTGCAACTTCCTCCCTTAGATCTAATAATCAAAGGCGAGGCACGTATGGGAGCACATCGCTTAAGCTGTACGGGCAATTGGAAAAGCACCCAATATATTTGGGGACACTCCAAAATAATAACCGTAGCGTCCGACCCAATGCTAGACATGGAAACGGACCACATGTTAACAAAGTACTTTTTTCATAAACCCTTCGAAGTACGGATAAACCGTGAAGAATGACAGCAAAGAAAACCACCAGAACTGTAGAACAGCCTAGTATGGTACACGGACGGTTCACATACAAATAACGGAACCGGAGCTAGCATATATGGTAGCAAACCAAGATACAGTACTTCTGTATCTCTGGGTCAAACTACCACTATATTCCAAGCAGAAACATATGCAATAGAAAGAGAAGAAAACATAAGAAGGGGTTACAAATACAAAACCATTTTTATCGTCTCTAACAGCCAGGCAACTTTGAAAGCACTGAATTCGTTCCAGATTAAGTCAAAGCTTGTCTGGAATTACCTTTGCAGCCTCCTAACACTGGCAAACTCCAACAAGGTAAAACTTGTATGGGTACCAGGCCACAGAGGCATAGAAGGAAATGAAAATGCAGATAAACTGGCAGGGATCTGAAACACTATTTATAGGGCCTTAACCTGTGGTTGGCTAAACAAAGAAAACTGTGAGAGGAGCAGTGAAAAAATGGATATTTACAAAACACTCAGAAAACTGGAGACTCTCACCACGACAAAGACAAAGCAAAGCTATGATGGGTAACCATCCCCACAAGCTGACAAAAGCAGTCTTGCAGTTTAGCAAGACTCAAATCAGAACAGTGACAGGACTCTTAACGGGACACTCACACTTCTGAAAACATCTTCATAACATAGGGCTATATGCTAATTTGCAGATTATGTGGCGATGAAGAGGAGACTGCCTCCCACATAATATTCGAATGCGAAGCCCAAGCTCGCAGAAGACTCCAAATTTTTGAAGGCATCAATCCTAACGAGATAGATACAACCGCCAGTCAATCTAACCAACAAACTCCTAGACCTGGTAAAGGGGACGGATTTACTTGACAGAGACTAGCGACTGAAGGGGACGCACAATAGGCCCAAGAGGCCGCAGTTCTAAAGGGCGTAAATAACCCTCCCCTAGACAAATCAATCAATCAATCAATTAGGTAATTACTTATAATATTTACGAATGATGCTAAGTAAATGTAACAAAAAGACGTACAGGACTAACCAGGAACACCTGAGAACGCGAGTAGATCAAGAACTCCCGAAACGTCGTGTGATAAACACCCGAGATAGTGGAAAAAGTCCGATAAAATATATCATAAATGTAACACCCTTAACCTACTTCTTTTAGCTCCTAGACAAAGGTCAATTTTGGAAATCAAAGGCCCCTTTGTGTTTTTGTGGTTTCTGGACAAGGTATACGGATATACATAAGAGAATGGTGTGCAATATTTTTGAAATGGCGTCGTACCTTTAAAATTACAATGCAATGCAATTGCCTTGCATTAAGCAAGTCCTCGGCTCGAATCCCGCGAGGGCCGGAATTTTCTGCTGCATCAGCCTTGCGATTTGAACCGGGCTCCGTGAGACCATTCACAGTTGGGCACCAAATTAACTGAGCTCTACTCAGAACCACAGACCTAAGAGATAGAGTAACAAGGTCAACATAACACACACACACCTCACACAATGGTTGCTGTGTAAGCACAAAAGGCGCGCTCCAACTTTGTATCCCGAATCCGGGGCAAGTTGAGCATTGTACCGCCAGATGCAAGCACATAAAAGCACCAGCCTCTACACCGCAAGGTAAAACGAGGTCATCGATTATACATACATAGTTTATAAATAAATACCTTAGAACTTAACCACCTGGTACAAATGAGAGTATTAATTTAATTTCAGGACATTATAAATGCTGCTAATTGTAACTGTTAGAAGTTGATGAGATTGGATAACGTAGCGTTGACACAGAGAAAAGATCCGATGCTGCAACCTCCGTTAGCAATCTTTATTTATTTCCAAGGCTCTGTAATATATCGTTGCAGTGTCTCAGGGCGAGTTCTATTCCTTTAAAATTCTTCAGGCAATGCAATACATACAAGCTAGGGAACATTGCAGCGATTCCCCGCCCTTACTAAAAAATAATTTCATCAGTTAATAAACATTTGGAAGCTATAATCACGGCCGTTCTGTCGTCGCATTCAACCAATAAACTTTTTTCAAACGGATTGCTTTTTCAAATTTTATTTACAGCCACACTTTATGTGGCTAATCACAGGCTCTCAACCTATACTAAGAGGAAGAAGTCTTGTTCACAGGGTATTAGGGTTATTTACAGGAACGCTTACACAACCTACACAAAATGTATTAAATAACTGACTTATATTAATGTGTTAATTGTGATTTCACATTAGTTCTTTCTCTTTGTCTTTGAGATGTAAGCCGACACATACAACATCTACTTTTTGAGGCTGCAACCCAACATACACATATTATCATGGTATAGTTTGACCATCCGAATCTCGTTTTTTGTTTTTAAGGTTATGTTGTTATCCTCCAAGACGCCGATACACATGGAGTAAGCCAGGGAATATAGAAAGGTATCAATTAGACTACATCATAGTTAAAAACAGTCACAAAATAAAAGTAAAGCAAAGCAGAGCTTATCCAGGCGCTGATATATGCAGTGATCATAACGTGGTTGTTTTAAAATACGAACTATAACATAGAAAGAAAATCTTCAAAGCGGTGATAAATAACCAGAAATGGGCGGTCACTAAACTAAAAGATGAAATAAAAGCAGAAAGATACAATGAAAAAATAAAACTAAATCTAATTAATACAACGACAGATGGAACAGATACAAACCTGCATTGGGAAAACCTAAAACAAGCTATAACAACAGCAGCGAAAGAGACCTTGGGTAATTTAAAACAACAACCCAGAAAACCTTGGATAAGCGAAAATACCGTAGCCTTAATAGAAAAACGAAACAAACACAAACACGACAAAAACAAAGATGAGTATAACATACTAAGAAATCTTATAAATAGGGAAGCTAGAAAAGAGGGAGAAGAGTGGCTCACACAATACTGTAGAGAAATTGAAGATCAGTTTAATAAAGGAAATACCGAACAATCATACAGCCTCATCAGAAAGCTCCTTGGAAAAGGTAAAACCAAAGGTAATGCCATCAGATCGAAAGAAGGACGAATTCTTATAGAAGAAAAAGAAATAGCAGATAGAAAGAGAAACGGAAATTGACTCAGAAGAGCTAGGCCCACCAATATTAAAGACAGAATTTGAGAAAGCACTAAAGGATCTAAAATCTAAAAAAGCGTACGGCATAGACAATATACCTGCAGAACTATTGCAAGCGTTAGATGAAGAAACAAAGCATAAGCTATAATGCCTTATTAATAACATATATATAACAGGAAAAATCCCAGAAGACTTTAAGAAAAGCATAACAGTGATGTTATCAAAGAAAAGTAAAATGAAAAAATGTGAAGAACACCGAACCCTAAGTATCCTCACACATACTTCTAAAATACTAACGAGAATAATACTGGGACGAATAGAAAAGAAGATCGAGGGACACTTAGCCGAAGATCAATTCGGATTCCGAAAGAACAAAGGCACACGAGAAGCAATATTAAGTCTACGAAACATTATAGAGAAAAGCTTCCGAACAGACAAAAACGTGTATATTGCCTTTGTCGACCTACTAAAGGCCTTCGACAACGTAAACTGGAACCATTAATGAAAATATTAAAGAACATCAAAATAGACTACAGGAACCGGAAAATAATAAGAGAACTATACAAACATCAAACAACACTTATAAATGTAAAAAACAGTAACAGAGAAGCCATGATTAAAAAGGGTGTCAGCCAAGGCTGCAATCTATCGCCGTCACTGTTTAATGTATTTATAGAACAACCAGTAAATGAATGTAAAGAGTACTGTACAGGAATTAAAGTGAATGGAGTGCGAATACAGATGCTACGTTTTGCGCATGATATAGCAATCATTGCACAAGATGAAATGAATTTAAAAAGAGCCTTGGGAAGCCTAGATGACATTTTAAAAACCAACTACAACCTAAAAATCAATAAAAAAAGACAGAAGTTATGGTCTGCTCCAAGTATCCTGAAAATGTACACATTAGAATAGAAGACGACGCTCTAAAACAAGTACCGACATTCAAATACCTAGGCAGCATATTCACAGAAGATGGCAGAAGTAAAGAAGATGTTAAACAACGAATAAGAGAAGCCAAGAGCATGTTTAATAATAAAAAACAACTATTGTGCAGCCTTGCACTGCAAACAAAAAAGGCTCTAATAAAAAGCTGCATCTGGAGTACTGCCTTGTATGGATCAGAAACGTGGACCCTAGGAAAAAATGAAGACAAAACCATAAATGCATTTGAAACCTGGTGCTGGAGAAGAATGCTGAAAATTAAATAGACCGACCATATAACAAATGAGGAGGCGCTTCAAAGGGCGGAAGAAGAGGGAACTTTACTAAAAACGTTAAAAAACAGACGACATTCATGGATAGGGCATATAATTGGACATAACGAGTTTGTGACAAATATCATGGAAGGAGTAATCCCCGGAAAAAAGGCTAGGGGAACGCCTAGACTATAGTATTTAAATCAAGCCATTAAAAACACAGGAACTGCAAACTATGCAGCAATGAAAAGAATGGCTTGCAACAACATTAGATGGAAAGCTGCCAACCAATCTGCGGATTGAAGGATTGAAGAAGAAGGTTATGTGTCAAATTTGTTTATTGCTATGCACTCTTCGTGTAAATGTATATAAAGCACCACACTACCCTACGTTAATTAGCAGGTACGCATTGGTTAAAAATGCTAAAGTTACATTAACCACATTTTCAAATTAAACACCAAAATATTCAAATCTTAATAAAATTGAAAACGGTAAACAGAAATAGATATCTACATTGCATGAAGGCTTTAGCAGGAGGGTATTGCAATGGTTAATAAAGTTGATGTTTTTTCAATTTCACTTATTGCATTTATTAACCAATACGTACCTGATAATTAGCGTAGGGTTGTTTGATGCTTTATATACTTACATTTCTACGAAGAGTGCATAGCAATAAACAAATTTGACTCATAACCTTAAAAATTAAAAAAAAAACGAGATTTGAATGGTCAAACTATAACGCAGATACTTGTTTGTTTGTTAACGGACAAAGGTCTAGGCATGCAGAGTACCAGGTACAGCACCGACTGCTGTAGTCATATAGTCAAAGTCCTACTTATAATTTTGCCGAGACTAAGGAGTTCCAACCCTAGTAAGGAATCTTTTACATGCTACACATTGTAGTAACATGGGACCCACGGCATTACCTCACTTTCGAGTGATGGTATTCTGTAGGCTTTCATCCGCATTTTTATTTTTAAAAACAGCATGGGGACCGGGGATCGAATTCGCCACCTTAGATGAGTAGTCAGAATGCTTAACCACTGAGCTATCGATTCCAGCACAAAGCTAAAGTAGGTTTTTTTCCTATAAACATTTTGAAGGTCAAAGAATTTAGGATTTATGTTTGCATTACTTGGATTTCTTAAAAAAATATATGCTGGTAGAATTTGTTTTAGCACCTTTTTAGAACTAAAAATTGGTGGGAAATTTAAAATCTGGCATTAAAGGAGTTTGTTTTTAGGTAATCTTTCGTAAACTTCTTCTTCTGGCATGTTAGGCTGCAGATCCAACAGTTCCTCTGCACACATCAGAATTGCTTTTTTACATTTAATTTTAAAAGATTCCGTTTTTTACACGTATTCATTTTCAAAAAAGAAAAGCTGACAATTTAATTTTAAGTCAAAATGACACAAGTCGTTTACAGAAAAACCTGACGAAAATAAATTTTCTAATAATTTAAAAAAATCAGTTTTGCCAATTTTAGCTTGACCTTGAAAATTTTTATAGGAAAAAAACGTACTTTACTTATTATTTATTTAAAGAACATATTGATCAGAGTTGTTGTTATTGAAACTTTCTTGCTAATTTAATAAAACTGACTGAGCATGTTTTCTGATGGTGCTCTGTGCAGAAGCAAACACTGTATTTGAATCTCTACAAATATACAGCATTCACCATGCACTAAAATGCTGTCGGTTTTTTCTATGCTTGTTAAAATCACTTTAATTTTATGATTTACGTCATATTACTAGTCTTTAAACTTACTTATATAAGAATTAACAATTGTTTTAACTAATATCACAAAAGCTCAACAACTTGGATCACTGGGTCTTTTAGACCAATACTGGTTTTTTATGTTGGCATAAAATGTGTATGTTCGGTTGTAGTGTTAAACGGTAAGAGGTCCCTCAGTGGACCTATTGTACTACCTTCAAGTCATTTGTTTTTTGGGTAGTCTTGTTACTCTACTTTCTAGACCAGTTTTCAGAAGAGAGCGACGTTAATTGTGTAATGTAATATTTAATATTGTTCACTTATAAATTAATCATTTTTACTGTAGCTATAACTTCTGTGTAGTAAATATTTTTTACGTGAATCGATAAAAGAACTGTTCAAAATGTCAAACTACAATTTGATTAAACTAATTGTTTTTATTTTCATAAATCAGAAATTTTACGTGTATCATTTCTATTTAATTACGTATGCTTTCAAACGGTATATAGATGTCTTCTTTGTGGGGGAGTAGAATAGAAGAGAAGGAATGTAAAAAGCGATTAATTTGTATTTTATAGCTCCTACAAACAATAATTTTAGTAGTGGAATGGTATATTATTACTTATACATTATTAAATATTAATGGTAAGAAGTTGTATGTGAAGATATGGTATTCTTTATTCTTGCGCAGTTCAAAAACAAACGATGTTACAAATAGTTTTTAATAAAATATATCTTCAAAATGATGTTTGTACAAAGAGTCATCTTATCTGATTGTTATTTCTTCTAAACAAATAAAAATGCACTTTATCGAAAATATTGTCTTTTGCTTTCACACATCCAAACACATAAGTTTGATGCCCTTATTCTCCAGTCATCATCTCCATGAATTCTGAAAATTACCAACCGTTACGAAACCAAATTTCATTTAGCTGCACTGTCTTACCATCAAAGTCAACAGTTCCGGAACCGTCAGTATCAATTTCCTCAATCAAGTTGTCAAGATCTTTTGGGGTTAGCGCGTCATCGAGTTCCTTTAAGATTTCGCGAAGAGCGGAGGTTTTGATGTAGCCGTTTCCTGTGGACAGAAAGCATTGATAATATGTAACAGATAGCTGGGTGGGCGATTACAAGTCGAATGGGTAAATTTAACCGGTGACAGTTAAAAATGTATGTGCTAGAAACTGACATTAAACGCGAATTGGGTCGTTGCCAGTACAAGTATCATTTAGTGGAAACGTAAGCAGAGTGGAGCAACTGAAAAAATACGCATTGCGTCAAACGCACCTTCTTTGTCGTACAATCTGAAGGCTTCTTTCAGTTCTTTCTGCATGGCTTCATCGTCTTCCTCAACGATGAATTTGGCGGCCAACGTTACGAATTCCTCGAACTCCAATCGGCCGGATTCTGGTAAAAAAATACTTTAGTAACGATATGCTTATAACAATAAAGTAACGTTGAAAAATTATAACGTGATACTTACTGTCAGCATCTACTTCATCGATAAGTTCTTGAAGGATCTTCTTATCGAAGGGTTGTCCCATAAGACGTAAGATTTCAGATACCATGTCACATGATATGCTGCCGGATTTTTGACTGTCGAAGCTTTCGAAAGCCTTGCGCAAGACTGAAAAAAAATATTTTGTTATTCTCCTGTAGTGGAAAAATATTACTTTTAGGTTTTTACTCGCATGGCTGCAAATTAGTTGCTCCTAAATATTTTGAAAGAGAAATCTCAGTAAAGGGTTGATTGTTAGGCGTCAACAGAAAAGTTCAAAGATTGTAATTTTTCCATACGATATTTGAAGCTGTTGAAGCATTAATTTACCACAGATTTATGCTTTAAACTTTAAATGAAAATAGATACCCAAATAATTAGCAAAATCCAGTTCAACTATAAAGAGATGTTAACTATTGGTAATTGTATTTTACATTTCAATACATAATTTGGAGAAGAGAAAGTAATTATATTGAGAGCAATTGATGAAATCTTGCTGTACTATTCGTCTGATCATTGAAATACAGGCTAACGTATCTGTGAAATATTTGGCATGGCATTGCTCAAAACATATTTATTTGTGAACGGTACATTCACACTATGGCACTTCATCTCAGATAAAAATACTTGCAAAAACATATCATTTTTTCAAAATATTGTCATCACCAGTGTTTTGACTGCTTCCTATTTATATATTTACTTTATTTACTAAGTTATCTGGTGCTAATGTATATAAAGCAATATCAATATATAAATTCCATTTGTTGGAAAAGGTTGATAAGGCAACGTATATTTTATTTTTGTTTGAGTAGTAACTAATGATAGTAATGACTTTGGGAAACATTTTGGAAGATTTAATTTCGTTGCCAGGTATGTAAAACTGAACTTTATAACATTGGGATTAAACAAAAACGTTGATTTTCATTGCTTACAGATATTTCTCCCACTTTAAAGAACTCTTCTATCAATGGAACAAGAGCTATTGCTGATCGTAAGCTTAAAATGCAATAAAAACGGATGATGGTGATTCCCGATCGTCATCATCGTCATCAGTATTATAATTGATTGTAGTAGTATATAAAAACATTTTGTACGGTTTATTAAATCTCGAATGTTTGCTGCTGATTAAAAAGTTAATTGTAAGGTAGATCGCAAGCAAGTGATTGGTACGACGCCGACGTTGCTGTAATTTAGAGCAGAACAGTCTCCGGCTAAAAGAAATTTCGTTGGAGAGAAGCGGTTAATTTTTTAGTGCCATTTTGGTTTTGATAATCTCTTTTGTCAATAGAACAGGAAATATTTCCGAACAAAACTCAAAATGTGGTGTTAGCAGATTCCTTATAATCATCACAAGCATCAGCTTTGATTGCAATTTATTTAATATTAATTTTAAGTTTGAGTTTCAGAAAGAAACCGCTAAAAGGTTTAAAAGTTCCAGAAATGTGTGCTGTTGATTCAGTGACTAACTATACAGAAAAACGTAAACAATTTATTGCTGAACCGACAGACAATTTTTAAACACGAAAATATCCAGATATTCAGATTGCAATTTTTATTTGTTCTACAATTTACCGTGGTATGTTAAGCATCGCAAACTGACATTGCTGAAACTTAGACCGGAACAATCTTTTGAAAAAAAAATTGTCGACGCAAAATGTTTCAGTTTTCAACGTCTGCAGTTATCTGTCGATTTGGTTTTGAAAAACTCTTCCATCAATGGAAAAGGAGATCTTACTGAGCAACACTCAAACTGTATGGTATTAGAATACTCTTCATCATCATCGTCATGAGCATCAGCTTTGATTGTAAGACATTTAATATTAATTTTTAAAGTTCGAGTTACAGAAAGAAAGAGTTGCAGGGTTGAAAAATTCCAGATAGACTTTTAATTGCAATTTGTATCTGTCCCACAATTTACCACGGGGTGTTAAGCAACGCAAGCATGTGATTGATACGACGTTGCTGAAACTTATAGCAGAATCAACAATCTCCGGCTAAAATAATTTCCGGCGCTGTGAAGCGTCTCAGTTTTCAGCGCTTGCAGTTATCTATCATTTTCGATTTCAATAAAAATGAGATCTTGCTGAGCAAAACTTAAAGATGCAACAAAAAAAGTGTATGGTGTTAGCAGACTTTTCATCATCATCGGTATGAACATCAGCGTTTACTGCAATTTTAATTTTTAATGTTTGAGTTACAGGAAGAACGCGTTGCAAGGTTTAAAAATTCCAGAAACTTTTGATTAAGTTCAATATATTGTCCAGATCTAGAGCTTTTTCATCTAATTTTTATCTGTTCTACAATTTACCAGAACGTTTTAAGCATCACAAGCATGTGATTGATGCGACGTTGCTGAAACTTATGGCAGAATAAACAATCCCCGGCTAAAATAAATTCCGGCGGCGCGAGCGTCTCAGTTGGCGCTTCCATAAATCTCCAAACGTCCGTTTTCCGAAATAAACGGCGAGTCAAAATTGGCCGGCTGGCTGCAATTATGCACCGTGGTTGTGCAAGACTGGCAAAGCAGGGAATGCCTGTGGGTGAGTTAGTTTTAACGAGTTTGATGGTTTTCGCAGCTGCTCCACCAGCGGAGCGCGTCGGCTATTCCTGAACAATCCGTCCACTTTCATAAACAAACGTCCCAGAATCAAATATCCGCCCACGCGCCGGGCTACACTTACACCTAACTACAGGCGGCTTGTTCTAAATTTATTTCGAGTTTTTCGAGCTTCTTTAGCGCGGGCGTTCTGCTCTTTTAGAGGCAACGTCGACGGGAAAGCTGGAGCTCCGCTCTGCTGAAGCGCAGGCGACTGGGCTATTTCAGGCAACTTACCGGCGATTTGTTCTGGAGGTAGTTCATCCTGAAAAAATAAACGATGGCTATTAATTAATTGGCCATAGGCACCGCTTGGGTCATATTTTTAGACCCGGGGAAATGTGGAAACAGGTGTGTGGCTGTCATATTTTTAAGAGGGAAAACGTGTAGATTTGCTAAAAATATTTTCGTATAAATGGAATTGAGGTGTTCACCCACGTTTACGTAAGCGGGGTTTAGCACTCGATCCGTTCGAGGTCAAAGAAACTTGACTGCTATTTTTGGTTTCCATTTTATAACAGTTTGTGTAAAGCCGGAAAGTCGGGCAAGTTGGTCGCGTGTTCAGGCTTTCCTTCGGCAAGGAAGCCTGAAATGGGTCGAAGCGAAAACATTCAGGTTCACGTGTTGTTTTAAATTTCGATCGGAATTCAAGGCTGAAATCGTTATGCCGTTTCGAATTTATTGAAGTTCAAAAGGAATTTAACTCCACGATTTTCAAAAATAAGTTTGAACTGATTGCAAAACTCCCCGGTAGAAAGAATAACACTATACTTTACACATGTAATATATGCATACATATGACTATCATGATTTTAAATTTGAAATTGGACTTTTAGTTTTTGAAATAGTTGTATAGTCTTGCACTTCACTTTTCACTATTTATTAAGTTAAAAAACTACAGTAAATATCTGGTACTAAAGCAATATTTAGTAACATTTTTGTATATTTGATTTGAGAAGAAGCTAAAAAATGCAGTCGGAGACTAAATTGAAGTAGAACAAGGCAAATATCACATGAATTCCAGTGGCAACTATAGCCTACCTAAAATGAATTGACCGAGTGCTAATCCGGCTACCTGGATTATTGTGCTTCACAATTGCATTAGTAAACAGAACACAATGATAGAATTCAATTTCAATTTCACTAAAGCATAATAATTAGAATTCAAGTTAAGCACGTGGAAATGTTGAATTCAGGGATTATATTTATGTAGATATAGATAAAAAATCAGCTCAATCAAATTGCAAATTTTTTAAAAATGCGTACCGTGCGATTCATTTCGCATCCATACATCCTTGTGGCTTTTTAATTTATTGCGGTACTGATTTTAAATTTTGGATACTTTATGCATGTTTAAACTAAATATCTTTCAATATTATTTTTTTTCTATTGTAATCCATTACCCAACTAGAATAAGTATAAAATAAATAAAAAATGTCAAAGCATAGTAGGCGTTGTTATATCAATTTTTTTATCGTAGTAGGCTAACGGGTTACAATAAAAAAATAATGTAAATGTGGTTCATTGGCATAAATAAAAATCACACTATATAAGAATTTTGATAATTTGATTTAAGCTGAAGATCAGAGTTAAATATATTTTCTAAGCTTCTGAGCTAAGTAAAAAGTGAGTTTTATTTCAACGCCGTCAAATGTTTAGCATTGGAGACAGTATAATATCGCGTTGGTTATTTCAGAAGAACAATTTTGTAAGAAATTGTTACTATTTAGTACAACATTGGGTTATAACACAGTTAGTCTACTACAATTTCTAATTATTAAGACTAGATTTTAGGAAAGCTGCAGGGGAAGTACCTAAATAAACTTAAAAGGGAATGCTGGATTGGAATTACGTTGAACCACTTCAGTCGGTACGAGTGGCATCTACGTATTCGGCTGGAAACTCGATTTAAAAGCAAGCATTACGACTTTACAGTTCTTAGTTGCAACAATTAATCCACTAAAGAAGATAAGTACCATGGCGGTTGCTTGTGTATGAAAACTGGACGAACACCAACTTCTTGCACTAGCGGCAGGGAACAACTAACGTCCTGCCAGACAAGAAGGCGTATTATTATTTCCGAATTATAGCAGATTTCTAATAGAGCCGAACACCCACAACTTATAACAGACTTTTGCAGTTTATATTTCAGCCGCTGCAATTGGTTACTAAACAGCTTCTTGGCCAATCAGCAGGTTCTTGAAAGCGGCAGCAACACCAAACGCCGCCGGTATTTTTAACCCGACATAAACTTCGGCGTGTTTTACAGTTGTACTATGTGTTTGATTCATTGGGCCGTGGAAATGCTGGAAAATCGCGCTTTTTCAAACTAGACTGATCCTTACATTTGCCAAGGCCATGAAAATTGTTAGATTTGTTTCTTTATCTGCCAAATAGCCAAGTTCTGTGCTAAATTATCGGGCGATGTAATGTGATTAATGATCCTAGTTGGCTTCACATTAAGCTTGGCAATTTTCAGTTGTTTTCTAGCTCAACCCTAACCTTACTTTTTCCATGGACTGGTCCAAACAATTTGCACGTTGCGGAAAAAGGCGACGCCGAATTTAGCTTTAAAAACAATGATAATATAGCAATGTGAAAGTATATTAAAAATAAGAAAATTCGAGCCAGAAATTATTTCAGCGGCGATGAATGTAGCAGCCCTATAAATGCCCGCTTTTCAGTAAACAGAAAACAATAAAAGCTAACATAAAACTGAAATATCCTGCGGAACAGAAAAGCAGCTGCATTGGACTTAATGACCTATTCCTATTTATAACTGGCCGGACTGCGTTTTTAAATCATTTTTTAAATGGTTTTGACTGTTACACGCGAAAGCTCATCCATCAAATACTTAAGTCAACATATCGACAGACGTGTAGGTAATACGCTCACGTCTTTGCACTTTTAATCAAATCCATTGCACATTGATTTAAGCTTTAGAGATGTAGGGAATTGAAAACATATTGAACGATATTTTAAAAATTAAACCTTGGCTTAACGCTAGTTCCATGCCAAGTTTATCAAACCAAATAGTATGTCCCCGTGATTAAACTACATTCAAAAATATATAGCGTCATTACGAATCTTAAAATATTTCAGTTCGACCTCATGGACTCGATTCATTTAAAAAAAAGGTAGTTTGAAATGCAGATAAGAAAAAGATCCTTAATGACGCTAACAGTGTTCAGCGATCCGAAATGCTTTTATAAGCAGCACTATTTTTTCTCCAAATGGTATTTGTGGCACTATAATATAAACAATAGTCAGAAATCTCCTACAATCCTGTATAATGTATTTATCGTAATGGAGAGAATATTGATAATTCTTTTTTGAGGACGAGCTAGAATTTTGCATTAACATTAATGTCTCTTTGTCAATAAAAATAATTGGTGTATATTTTAATCTGGAATTATTGCCACTTCTTTTATGGAGGTCTGCAAATCCATTGCATAGGGTGAATTACTCCCATTTCTTTTATTTCTGATACCGATTTTTACAAGCTTTTGTGTACTTTAGTCTTTTTAAGTAGGTATTTCCTTCCATTGCTTGCCGTCTTGCACCTTGATAAACCAGTCCATTCTTCTTGGGTCTCTAGAGCTGTTTTCCCTCTTTTCTTCGGTCTTATTCTGGGTCCAATTTCTAAAGGGTGTTTTTTAGAGTGGGAGAACTTTAAATTGAAATAAAACACAGAAAAATGTTTTTAATAACCATGAAATTGGCTTTATTTGAAAATAATTTTATGGCATTTATGTCTGAATATGATTTCGGGCATGTGACCGTCGCGGCTGGCGTGTACATGACGTAATCTGGAGGTCCAATTTTCACGCACTCTTCGCAGTAAATCAGGCTGTATTTCGGCAATAACGCGTCGAATGTTGGCTTCCAAGTGCTCAATTATTTCCGGTTTATCGACTTAGACATGCGACTTTACATATCCTCAAAGAAAACTATCTAACGGCGTCAAATCGCATGAAAGAGGTGGCCAGTTAACAGATCCATTTCGTGGATCCATTTTGTGGATCTGTTAACAGTTTTCTCGAATACGAACTCTCTAATGCGTTCCAGACACAAAATGTGTGTTGCTGCTTCTGTTTCCTTATTGCAGAGTCTAAAAGTTTTGAGTGGACGTAGTCTAGACTCGGCGTCACTTCATAACGTATTTAACGGATTTAATTCTTCTTCTTCCTCTTAATATAGGCTGAGAGCCTGTTATTTCCACACATTGAGTACGGTTTTATAAGCCATCTTAAGTCGCGGCTGGGGTAGGTGGTTAGCCTAACTCCTTGAATTAGGGAAGAATGCCCTCACAGGGGTCACGACCACCAAATATGTTGTTCGTATGATTCTAAATTCTTTAAATCTGAAATCTTCCTCAGTTGCAACACGTGTCAAATTGCGTATTCTAACTTCCCGTCCCCGATCCGATGCCAAAATTCTTTTACGGTATAAACGGAATTTTATGACAACACCGGACCGCACTTTCCACAGATTCGTTTGCGTTGTGAGGCAATGGTAGTAAGGCCTCCGATCGTCTACAACTAGATCGCGAGAGGCTGAGGCTCGCGTTACTTGTGAAGTCCGTTGGGCTGAGTACGATGGTGATAATGTAAGTGAAGCGACTGGGTTGGTGCAATGACAAACTATCAATTTAGATTTACCTTAGCTGTGATATAATTTATGAAAATCGTACGACACTCATTAATGACCAATAGAAAAATTAGTTCACGAGCCGTAACCTAGACAACTAAAAAATTTCTTGGAAATTTTTTATAGGTAGACATTACTTCTTTTTAGGGTTTGTGTCGTTACGATTTTCTTACCGAATCTGCATTCGAACATTAATTCATATCCGGAAATAATTTTTCGTGCATTCCAACAACGTCCTAATTTGCCCTCGCGTCCCGCTCGGGCAAATTA
>CALNHX010010458.1:0-40029 GCA_940337035.1 Agriotes lineatus
GCTGAAATGGTTTCGACACATATGTCGAATGGACAAAGTAAAATAAATCAATAAAGTGTGGAAAGCGAGGGAAACCAAAGGAAACATGAAACCAAGCGATTAAAAAACACTAAAAAGGAAGGTAAAAAACATGGAACCAGGCAAAATAACATATGTAAGACAGGGAAGAGTGGAGAAAATTTTATAAAACATGAACAAACAAGGAACCTTCACACCGAATGCGTATAAAGAGGAAGAATTAAGTAAATAAGTAAAAATTCATGGGATATTTAATATGCATTATAAAGACCAATATTTGCATTTTATCTAAACTCATTTTAATCTATTTTACTCAAATAATAACTAACTTTTGACTTATCTGAGCTGCCAAACAGAGCAAGCAATTGCCAGAAGTAATTTGCAAAAAGACCAGATCAAAATATTGCAGTTCCAACATATTACAAAAACGTGTAAAGTTCCAGAGGAAACGAGGGGAATTGTTTCGGGCCACCTAGAAAAACGGTCAATTATGGGCAGAGTATATTTATGCTGACCGCATTTCGGTAAATGAACAATATCTAAGTGAACATGTTTAAAACGCTTGTCAGGCTCTTCAAATCCAAAAAGTGGAGGCTTGGTGTGTCGAATTATTTTATGTGTTTGACAATTTGGACACTTGTTGACCCATTCTTTTATATCTTTGTGCATCGAAGGCCACAGGAAGCGTTTGGAAAGCAATTTCCTACTTCCTCTAATGCCAGGATGAGCTCTCCCGTGAATTGATTTGAAAATACGATATCGGAACTTTTCAGGTATGTATGGTCTGGCGACATTCGTAGATTGGTCCATCCAAATCGGTATGCTTTTTGAAGTTTTAGTTTTTGTAAAAGAAAAAAATCGATTTCTTCAACAATTGTTGCAATTCTGGTTCTGACTCTTGGGACACAGCCAGCAGTTCCTCATAATTAACAATATTAGATAAATTAGGTAATTAATGAAACACGTGTCAAAGCATCTGCTGTAACATTTTCACAGCCTTTGACGTATCGAATATCGCTACAAAACTACGAAATGTATTGCAACATGCGAAAATCACGCGAAAGATGATCACTAAATAATTTTGTTATTGCTGCTGTGAGTGGGAGATGGTCACTATATACGCAAAACTGAAAATTCAGGATCTGGTCCATACTCACAATGAGGTGAGTCAGTAAATTAATGTAAATTAAACACAGTCTTCCTCATAACACTGTCTTCAGCATTTGATTTTTCTGGAACAGATTTGAAAGTTTTAGTTTTCTGATAATCAGGACATAGCAACAAAATACGCTTTTTATTGCATATTGCACACTTGGGCCTGTATCGGCATCTCTTGGATTTATGGGTCGGCGTCATGGCTTTCAAACAAATGAAACAGCACCTTTTTTCTCTTATAATCTGCATCTTTTCATCTAACGACATATTTCCCGTCCTGAAACAGTCTACACTGGAATGCTTTCCCGAAATACAAAAAATGCAACTTGGTTTATTTTCTTGAGTAGTAAGAAGATCCATTGCAGTGAGTATATCCAACTCGGGTCTAGGACATTTCGCCGTCGCCATTTCGCCGTCGCCGTTTCGCCGTCGCCGTTTCGCCGTCGCCATTTCGCCGTCGCCACTTCGCCGTCAACTTGAAAGCGGAACAAAGACCGTGCTGCCAAATAATTATACTTTAATTTATTTTTATACTTTAATGTAATGCAACCTTCACTTTATTTATTTGGACATTAATTTGTTTGCTTGTAAACTATCATCTTTGTTAACTTAATAATATAACTTAATAATATACTAATTGTACTCCGTTGCCGGAAGAAAATGCATAATAAGTTTAATAATTTCTATTGTACTTAAACAGCAAGTATGCAGTAATATTTAAATTGTAAAGTCACATATATACAGGGTGGTTCAAATTTATTTCGAGAAACTTTAGGAATACACAGAACACTTCAAAATAAAGCGGAAAACGTTAATCAACTTATATCGAAAACGTATAATAAGCGAGATGTAAGACGTTGAAATTGAGTTAAAAAATCTGGTGTGATACACTCACACAACTTCCTTTTACAGTGATCTTATAATTAGCAAAAAATTTGATTTTTAATTTTTAAGCATTTGTCAAAAATTTTCAAAAATCACAAATACTACAAAAACTGTACAAAATAAGTTGAAGAGATAAATTTTCTCTAAAGGTTTAAGCTGAATTCAAAAATGTAATAATATACCGGATGTGGGTGTTCTATTTCAAATAGGAGTTAATTAAAAAAAATTTAAAAAAATAAAAGAAACCCATTTCAGAAGTATTCAACTGGAAAATCACCTACCTCACATCAATACACAATAAAAATGTAAGTTTGAAAAAAGAGCAGATCACTAAAATCATCATAACGGCCATACTACCATAATAGTTATTAAGGTACCAAGGGCATTATGAGTAAAATAAGAGCCCAAGATTGTTAGTGTACTAACCGAGGGTTTTGGCCCGAGGTGTGTACAACAATCGCGGGCTTTTAGCTCATAATGCCCGTGGTGCCTTCAAGGTTTTATGTCCTACCAATTTTCTTACCTAATTCATATTCATATTCAATTCATATAATTACTATGATATAATATTTAAGATTGATCTAGTTAGCTGATCTAAGTTAGATTTGTGACATTAGCTGAGCTGTCATTAATTTTCATTGTGACAGTGGTGCATAATAAAGTTGTATCCATGGAAACAAATACTGTTATTTTTTCATAATAACCCTAGTATTCTTATGAAGAAAATAATTGCCCTGGAGCATTATTTTGTATCTAAGATACCTTAAAATAGTGTCATTAATTTCAATTAATGTACTGGTAGGACATAAAAAGAATTTTCTAATCCAAATCATTATAATGACCACCATGTGCATGATAAAAGGATTAGCAAAAAGTAACAAGTATGCTCATTACCATCAACAACTAATCAGACGGTTTAATGCATATAAGAAGTGTAACTTTAATAACCTTTAACAAATGTTTTTTCTCACATCCAAAACTTTCTTATGTTGAGTAGTAAATCATGAGCACTAATTTGGACTTCTTTATTATACAATTATACCATTTGATACAAGGCCAACGTTTCGGCAATTTTTGTTGCCTTCCTCAGGCTCATGATTTACTACTCAACATAACCTTTAACGTCTTCCTAATGGGAAATAAATGTGAATAATATTATAAAGCTATTAAAGATTTCGAACATGTATCATTTAAAACATGTAAAACTTTGATTCCATGTTTTGCTTAGATATAGATAAGTGAAAAAGTGTTTTTTTAAGTCGGAAATGTAAAATAATCTACGGCGAAATGGCGACGGCGAAATGTCGACGGCGAAACGGCGACGGCGAAATGGCGACGGCGAAATGGCGACGGCGAAACGGCGACGGCGAAACGGCGACGGCGAAATGGCGACGGCGAAAAGGCGACGGCGAAACGTCCCATTCCGTATCCAACTCGGATGGGAATCTTAAGTTTTCTCTCTTCTTATTCAGTTTCCCTTGAACCATCCCAAAACCTGCGCTACAGAAATACGTTCTTCGTTCTGTACTTCTTGTTTCATGAATTCCATCAGCCCAGTAAGACGAAGTTCTGCCTTTTCCATATCGGCCGAAGAGGAACTTCTCTGCCAAACTCGGAGAAAATGTTCTGTCATACACGATTCTATCAACGGACACAAAATAGATGCACATTTCCCCGTCGTTACATCTAATGTTTCTAAGGCACGCAAGTGACACTCTAACTTATCATACAACTGAGACAAAGAACATTTAGAAGATCTAGAATTGTCCAAAATCAAGTATAAAAGTTCTCTAATATAAACTTGAATAAGAAGATCCTCTCTCCCAAACCGTGCCTGGTGTGTCTGTTTAGCTAACGTATAATGTTTTCCTGAAGGTGAAAACTCACTGTCAGATAATATATGTTTTATTAATAACAACTGACTGGTTTTTCAATACCCTGACAACGTCAACGTATCTACAATTACTACACCAGTATATAGAGGAAGCGATTCTCTGTGTCAATATTGGAAGATTGATTTATAGATTACTTTTGGTATCCGATGGATTTTTCTGAAAGCTTGCTTGAGTGTGGATGAAAATCGTTCGATATCATTTAAAGTTTATTGCAGCATCTACTTATTGTATGTAAGTCGTTCAAACTGGTCTCGTTTTGCCAGGATTACATATTATTTCAGAAGCAATATTTATCTGTAGTCTCGTTACAACTTTCGCCTATTTTTACCCTATTTGATATTTTTTACTGATCCACTCCGTTGCCACTACTTGAAACACCTGTGTAAGCGTCTGAGAGAATTGTGAAGCTACGATTACCTTGCTTCCGAATCTGTTTGATGCACCTTTCCCTCGTGTGATTCTATATCCCCACATGAAGCAGCTTCTCCACATCTCCTGTGAATTCCTTATAGAAGGACATCCTTCTAGGATTGTGCAAGCATTCCTTCTCGTTGCCGAGGTATTTTTCGGCTACGCGCAAAGGCAGAAGTCTAGAATATCTACTGCAGGTAAAAATTATACCGCGTGTCTTAAAATGAATTACATCTAGTATGCTTTGAATTTCCCATAATGAATTTAAAATTTTACCTGAAATTGGCAAGACTGTAAGTCTATGTCAAATTGTATTTCATTTTAAGACACCCGGTATTATAGTGTTTTACTCATGATTTCCAACAGTGATTTTATGCAATGATGAGAAAATTGGCAATTGGCTGGAAATCTACCATCAATCGGAGGCAATAGGACTAATGCGCGAATTCAGTCAATAGCGCAACCCAACCTTACAGGTTGGGAAGTTAGTTTCCGGGCCTTGCTATTGCTCAGCATCAACTAGCGGTTGGAAGCTATTGAACGATTGATGAGCAGTGCGACAAAATTAACTGTTCGCTCACTATTTAGTTTCTATTATGCATTACTGCAATAGAGCTATGTTTTTATATGAAACAGGTTTCACAACTAATAAAATTAATTTATAATTTACAATGAAGTTAACGTCACAATTTACAAAAAATGTAACAATATAAAGACATAGATTAAAATTAAACTGCTATAAATACAACAAAATACTACAAAATTGTAGGTTTATCCCACTCAATAAATTATTGTAAGCATTCGCCTTGTCTCTTTGAGATTGCAGTTTTGAACGTTTTTATGCAATATTTATGTTTTTTTTTAAATACATATACGAGTTATAGTAGTTGCTGACTTGTATTTATTTCTCTATGGGGTTTATTATGCGGAATATTGATTTACTAGCTGAAACCAGCGGCATATGCCGCATTTAAAATGTACGACGAATGTAATAACTTTTTTCGACGACTGACATCGAAAGTAGATTTTTCTCACTGTCATTTGACAACAGAAAGTTGACATTTTCCGCTGAGCGTGCGTTTTCATCTTTTTGCCGCTCGCCGAGCGTTTTGGGTTTCCGCGTGAACAAAATAGGTAGCCACGTCCGAATGTTTCCTTGACAACGCCCGTCATTTGTGGAAATAATCGCGTCACATGTCATATAGACTGCGCGAGTAATGTTAACTTGATTGTCAATTAATTTTTGCGATAAAACGAAATTTGATATTTTCCTTTAATAATATGCTCAGTCGTCGAAAAAATAGTATGTATATTTCGAGCTAAAAGTGTGCTTGCCGCTGTTGCATGATTGCTGGTTTCGACTTCGTCTCAACCAGCAATATTCATGCGCAAGCGGCAAGAATGCACTTTCAGCTCTTAACATACAATATACTATTGTTGCACAACAGAAAGTTTTAAAAGCACGCTAGAGATTGGCAGTAAGGAAAAGTTCCAAAAAATATATTTTCAAATGGAAAGTCTCTGGAAAGGAAATGCTCGCCTCTGGAAGGCGTCTTAATTAATACGACGTTGTTGGATGCAATAAAAAAAAATCAGGAAAGAATTAATACTTTTATGAGATTATATGTGAAAATTATTTGTGCCACCGAAATAATTTTCAGCTGCTTGCAATCTGTGTTTCTTTTCAGGTTTAAGCCGTTGAGGCGTTGAGCGTCATAAAACTCAAGTCTCCAGTTACGCCGTTACTGTTATTGTTAAATAACTCGGTTAATTATTATTTCTTTGTCATTTTAAACTGCCATTATTATTATTATCTCTATAATAGTTTCCATAAGTAACTGTTTATAATGTTTATATGCTAGCGAGTTGTTCTTAAATCGCTAGTGAATTAATAGTAGATTGTTCTACAAGTTAAGAAAAGTGAGAGTTTTCCAGCGAATGCAAAAGTTTTACGTGAGCATGGAAGAATCACTTTTCCAATGTGTTGAACATGCAATTTTTCCGTGTAGTTGACAAAAATATCTTTTTAAATAATTTTGGTCAAAGTATGGAAGCGCAATGTTTACTGTACTGTATAAATACAGAGTCCGGCAACGAAGCGGGGGTGGAAGATATTTCTAAAACTATGAGAGTTACATGAATATTGTGTATATAAAAGTTGTAGGTACGAAAGTGGTGCACATTACAAAAATATTTTTGATTATACAGGGTGTCGAAAAAAAGTATGGCGAATCAAACTTACCTTTTTTTAAATAAAATGCCGTATATTTAGGTAGCTTAAAAGTTTTGCATTGAAATACTCATCATTTTCAGATAAAGTTGTATGGGTCTAACGTCAACTGTTTTGGAGATATTAACAATTTTATGCAAAAAATGCTGAACTTCAGGCGACTGCTGTAAGCGACAGAAAACAATTGAATGAAAGAAAACCTTACCAAAAAATTATTATTTTTGTAAACTATCTTTCAAGTGTAAAATGGTGGATCTGGGTATTAATGTTATATAGGGTGCTCAATATTTGCAAATTTAATAATTTCGATTTTTTTTCAAATGGAACGCCCTGTATATTTTTGTATTTTTGAAGAGTCCTTTTAATGAGCTTTCTTTTGATATGTTAATTTAAACCCCTTAAGATGCTTTATTTCAAGGGATAAAAAACAAACGCCCTTAAAATAGTGATTTAAACGCATGATCTCTCTAAAAATAAAAGCACAAAACCAGGTTTAGAAAATATAAATTCAGTCAGTGTTGATACAGGAAATAAACACGAAAAAAATGATAAATGCAGAAATAAATTAATTCCACGATCAAATTAAATCAGATAAAAAAAAATAAAAGCCAATACACCAAAAGCTTATACGGAATTACACTAAATGTTCAAATAGTTCTCCTTTCCTGCTCTGAGTATTAAAGCTGTACAGAGAATTCATAATCTGAAATATAATTAGTTTGATTTATTTAAATGGAACGCCCTGTATATCCCTGTATTTTTAAAAAGTACTTTTAATGAGCTTTCTTCTTCCACTTCATTTCCTATCTCAAAATTCGGTCGTATTGGTTATTTCTAGTTTTGAGTTCTGGTTCAATTTTTGTATTTTAAGCTTGGTTTTATCTTTTGTTTGAAGAATTCAAGTGTTTAAATCATTATTTTAAAGGCGTTTGTTTTTTATCCCTTGAAATAAAGCATCTTAAGGGGTTTAAATTGTTTTTTATGTTTAAACTCGCATATCCGAAAAACAGTTGGAACTTAAGAGGTATGAAGTAACATATCAAAGGAAAGTTCATTAAAAGAGCTCTTCAGAAATACAAAAATATATAGGGCGTTCCATTTGAAAAAAATCGAAATTAAATTTGCAAATATTCAGCACTCTGTATAACATTAATACCCAGATCCACCATTTTACACTTGAAAGATAGTTTACAAAAATCATAATTTTTTGGTAAAGTTTTCCTTCATTCAATTGTTTTCTGTCGCTTACAGCAGCCGCCTGAAGTTCAGCAATTTTTTGCATAAAATTGTTAATATCTCCAAAACAGTTGACGTTAGACCCATACAACTTTATATGAAAATGAAGAGTATTTCAATACAAAACTGTTAAGCTACCTAAATATACGGCATTCTATTTAAAAAAAGGTAAGTTTGATCCGCCACACTTTTTTGAGACACCCTGTATAATCAAAACTATTTTAGTAATGTGCACCACCTTAGTACCTACAACTTTTATATACACAATATTTATGCAACTCTCATAGTTTTAGAAATATCTTCCACCCCCGCTTCGTTGCCGGACCCTGTATAAATTAACCATTATACATTATAGAATAGAGCTTACTTGAAAATGGATGAATCTGTTATTAATTCATTTAGTTCATTTTTAGGTGAAATCAATATTTAATGTCACCAATGGCAATGTGAAAAAATAATACATTATAAGGAAGAGAAAAGCATAATTTTTCCCAAGATGTGAGTTTGCAGCTCAAGGGCGATGCCGAGCACTACAAATACACAGAGGGAAAAATGGTGTTCTGCCCTGCCGTGTATATACAATTTTTTCAACCGCCAGGATCAGAACCATAAGAAACATATTTTTCGACGACTGACATCGAAAGTAGATTTTTCTCACTGTCATTTGACAACAGAAGGTTGACATTTGCCGCTGAGCGTGCGTTTTCATCTTTTTGCCGCTCGCCGAGCGTTTTGGGTTTCCGCGTGGACAAAATAGGTAGCCACGTCCGAATGTTTCCTTGACAATGCCCGTCATTTGTCGAAATAATCGCGTCACATGTCTAATAGACTGCGCGAGTAATGTTAACTTGATTGTCAATTAATATTTGCAATAAAATGAAATATGATATTTTCCATTAATAATATGCTCAGTCGTCGAAAAAATAGTATGTATGTTTCGAGCTAAAAGGGCGTTTGCCGCTTTTGCATGATTGCTGGTTTCGCCTTTCATGCGCAAGCGGCAAGAATGCACTTTCAGCTCTTAACATACAATATACTATTTTATTACTCTGAATGAAAATTATGCTGTAATACGGATTGGGCCATAATTATATATAACAGCAATGAGATAACATGAACAACAAAATAGAATGCTTGAGTAAGTAAGAGATGACCATACGAAAAAAAAATTATTTTAGTAGGCATGTGTGGTTGACATCTGTCATAATTAAATGTGCGTCAGGCCTACTCGAATATTTGCTATTATGTTTATCTCTTTCTTACTCGAGCAATACGAGTTATTTTCTTGTTCATGTTATCTTATTGCTATTACAGTAAAATTCACCTTCGCGGATACACGGACACCTCCCTTGGACGGACAGTTTCTCATGGTCCCGACCCTCATATAATTTGCATTGTGTTAACTCCCTCTTGGACGGACATTCTCTTGAACGGACGCGGACACAAGAAAATGTTCTCTTAAACGGACAAAAAACAAAATAAAAAAATAAACGCCTTGTCTCATTTTTCTGTCGCAAGTGTCGCTGTTGCATTTCTCAATAGTGCCGCGCACCAACTTCGCTGCCTGCCTTCACTGAGAAACTTTCCCGAGTTAACCGGGGATTCACCGACTTCAATCTTTCGGTACACACGAGGATTCAGGATTAGTCTGACGTGTATGAGGAAAAGACACAGTGGGGGACACATTCATTGTAGAAATGGCACCAAATATAAAAATTCTCACGCTTAAACAAAAAATTGAGATTGTTGAAGTTCACAATAGGGAAAAGTTAAGTGTAAGGAACTTATCCAAGCGTTTTGATATCGGAAAAACACAAGCTGCTGCTATAATTAAACATAAAGAAAGTACTTTGTATGTAGTAGTATTTTGTAAGGTAACAAATCCTTATTTTTTCCTTAAGTTTTAAGTTTTTTGTTTATTTTAAAAACATTTACATACATATACGTTTTAAATGTCCCAATTTCTTTGGTGTGCGCCCAAGGGAGATTTCACTGTATACATACAGATCAATAAAACAACCATTAGGGCAGGCTGTGATATGTGTTATACGTTTGGCAGTACCGAAGTGTATTGTCAGTCTATGTCAAATTCAAGATTTGCAGGTTGTTTTACGTCAGTCTGTGTCAAACAACGAACAAAACCTAACCTGCTAATCTCGAATTTGACATAGACTGACAATACACTTCAGTACTGCCAAACGTATAACACATATCACAGCCTGCCCTAATTGGTTTTTTTTATCTCTCTGTATATAATTGTGGCCCCATCGGTATTTAGCAGTCTTTGAACTTATTTTACGAATACCATCACAACAGACATTTTAATTTTGTTTCATATTGTCCCTTTAGAGAAAATGTGTTCTTTCTGTGACAATCCTTGTAACCTAAAATATGATTCACCATTCTCTAGTGATCGCCAACTGTCCTTGTATCTTAAAACAAAAGCAATTAAAACTTGTAAAGAAACTGTGTCAGTAAGTACCTGAAAAAATTAATTGTGATTTTGCGTCGAATGTATTTTTCCCTATTTATTGTTATTAGTCTTCTTCTTCTTCTTTGGTCCGGTTGCTTGCGGTCCGGGTGGGTCGTCCCCGCAACGAATACGGTGCCGCTGGGTTTCGAACTCCATGTACGATTCGTTTCCATTCTTGACGACGTCTTGGGCATCGATAACCGATAATCGCTGATTCTTTAAGTCGCCCTCGATATTCTTTAGCCAGGTTTTCTTCGGTGTCAATCGCTGAATTCTCCAGTCTGCCGGACGGTTTTATCAAAGAAGTTTACATGGCAAACGATTATCATCCATTCGGCAGACATGTCCTAACCATCGTAGTCGACGTTTTTGTATTTGTTCTCCTATCAGTGTTTGTTGATCACGTCTTCCTGTAATTGTTTCGTTTCGAAGGCGGTCGCCTCAAGCATCACATTTGGAAGACCTCAAGCTTGTCAAGGTCCGGCTTGAGCAATGTCCACGTTTCCGATCCATAAAGAAGAATGGGAAGGATCAGCGTTCGGAATAAGCGTACTTTTGTTTTGATGGTAGTATTTGTTCGTTTCCATGTTCCATGTTCTGATGTCGATGTTTACGTATCAATAAACAAATTTAGTGCTATAGTGGGCTAACTCATAACCATACAATTGTTGAAATATTGTTTCCGATAACTGTCAGTATTAACTGTTAATTCTACGCCACGAGCTCTAATTACACATTCTAGACGTCTAGGCATACTGCTAATCAATTGTGCAATATTTTCTTATGGTAACCTATCCTAATGTCCGAGGCCAATTAGGGCGAGTGCGAATTGCTCTTCCCAGTTGAACCCACACGTGTTCTATCTGGTTCAGGTCTGGTGAGCAGGCTGGCCTATCGAAAAGTGTAATTCCAACTTCGTTTAGATATTGCAGAGTAATGTTGGCTACGTGTGGCCGTCCATTATTTTGCATTAAACGAAAATTGTCACCAACAAAACGACTAAACGGAACAACATATTCCTCAAGAATGTTCCTAATGTACCTATCTGGGTTGAGGGCTGCTCTATCACAGATGTGAAGCTCTGTGCGAGCATCTGAAGAAATCCCTCCCCATACCATTACCGAACCTCCAAAAAATATGAAGTTGTGGCCATAGCACAAGCAGTATAGCGTTCTCCTGGTCTTCTCCATACCCGTGAACGACCATCTGGAGCATCCAAAGTAAATCGAGACTCATCTGTCCATAATACGCATCTCCATTCGGGATCCCCCCAGTTCTGGTAAGTTCTAGCAAAATTTAGTCGATTATGTTTGTGGCGTACTGAAAGTTTTGGACCAATGGCAGCCCGATATGGTTTCAGATTGTTTTCGTGAAGTCGTCGCTGAACTGTACGTGACGATATTTGAACATTTCTGACAGCAGCCAGTTCATTAGCAGTAATTGTAGCTGTTGCAGTGCGATTTCTTAAAGATTGTAACAACATAAATCGATCATTTTTGCACATCTTACTGGAGATATCAGCATTTTGGCACGGAAGTGAGAATTAACAGTTAATACTGACAGTTATCGGAAACAATTGACATGCTGTAAACATATCCCTGACAACGCCAACCCGATTCTTAACAAAACATCAAAAACTTGAATAATGTACGACAGAAACAAAATCGCAATATTTCAACAATTGTATGGTTATGAGTTAGCCCACTATAGCACTAAATTTGTTTATTGATACGTAGACATTCAAATCATCAAATGACAGCTGAGATGTTACAATTCTATCTACGTCTTCTGCAGTTCGTAACTTGTTGTCTCCTAAAATGTAATATTTTGTAATTAATTAAAGTTTTGAAGAGTATCTTTATAAATACCTGCAAGAATTAAAAGCATGTGACAATGTGGTAATCCCCTTTTTTAAAATTCTGTTACACAAACAACCATAGTTTCCAATTCAGTGTAACTACAAAACACCACAATGTTGTAATGCCTTCAGCGTTAGTTTTAATTTGCGATACTTCAAAGTGACGCTGCAGAAGAGAGAAGCAATAAGATTGTACGTACAAGTTTATTCAAAACTACTTACCTTACATAACCGCAAAGAATCAGTCGGAGGCCAATTTTTGCTTTTTGGAAAATCTGAACAACGCTAATCCCTTACCTTGCTTTGTACTACAATTATCTGATGCACAGTAGACCATTTAACAGAATTAATACTTGTAGCTACTGCTAAAAGAAACGAAAGGCGACGCATAAAAATTTGCAGAAATATAGGTTATGTATGATGTAACGGACACGCCTATTTAGCGTTTGAGTGTGGCTTAGATTGTGGGAGCGTTCAATAAGCAGATATGAAAGTTAACCAAAGTGGACTTGCCTTCGAAGCTGAGTCAATAGTTTTAAAAAACACAAGAAATAGGCATAATAAATAATTGTTTTCTGTGATAATATCGTTATTAAAAGTTAAGGAAAGTTTGTTTACAAAAACCCGAAAATAGAAATGGTCGAATGCAACTGTGGTACTTTTAGTTGTGTAAACACGGCTTTTAGTCTTCTGCATTATTATATGGATATGATTCCAACAGCCGCAAGTATTCTGGTTCGGACTGTCTCTAACCAAGATTGCAAGATGCAAGATTTATGTTTTTTTGAAATACATATACGGGTTATAGTAGTTGTTGACTTGTATTTAGGTCTCTATGGGGAATATTATACGGTTTATTGATTTATTCCAACAGCCGCAGGTATTCTGGTTCTGACCGTCTCTAACCAGTGGTACTTTCGGAAAATCCGCCTTCCCCCCACCCTGCTCAGGAAATAGCTGGCTAAAATTTGCTGCACCACATGACCACATTCCCGAATCACATTGGGTTTTTCTTTGTAACACATTTATAAAGTAGTATTATTAAATTCTTCATATAGAAATTCTTCGTGCAATAAAAGCTCTTGGAATTTTTGTTCAAAATTTGTAAATTACCTGTTGATTCAGTCCTACACCTTCAGCTAAAAGCGTTTGCGAAGAATTTTGTGTGTTTGCTTTAACGTTTATTAATCTTTAAGGCAAAGAATTTCCCATAAGGGCACCATCGCCTCTGCTGAAACACCACAACAAAAATCTAGAGAAACTGGTAAGATTTACAGTCACATCGAGAAACCTTAAGCAGAGGCAGAACCATGACAACTCCACATTTTTCAAAAGGGCCATAATTTACCGTCGCAATTTGCGATTAAATCCGGCTTCGGTACAAAAAATGTGCTAAATCGCCAGCGCTGGGCGCCGCGTCGGGCTTGGCAATTTTTATCGGGGCTCCGACGAGAGGTGCGATGTGAAGATAATGCAAACAAGGAAATTTATTACGTGGTTTTAGACCCTATCGCACGCTCAAACACAGGTAGCACGCGGCGCACGCCGCCCCCGGTGCCAAGACACTCAGTGCGCTTGTGGTGGTGGAAAGGTCCGGGCGCGTCATATAACTGCATCCTGGTGACACCGCATGTATTTTTTGGATCAATTAATCACTGTCTCGAACGACGAAGGGAAAAGTTCGTGAAACTTCCACAAAACGCAATTTGGAGCAGGCGCGGCCGCCGGCCTCAACGTGACTCTTGCAGATTGAGGTTAGAGCATGTTTGTCTAGGTACAGATGCTTGCCAAATTGCAGTGTGCGACTTATTAGGACCTGCTTATTACTCTGGGAGCTCCTAATTGGAGCAAACGCGCTGCAACAGGTTTTCAGCGCTAGCTTGAATCACACGTTCTGGTGCCAAGATTAGCACCCCTCTTGACATGCTTGCTTTAATTTGATATTTTAGTGCGTTTAAGATAAAGGCAGAAGCAAATATGTTCCAAAGAAAATGTTCCAGGAATAATGAGAATGTCTTTAATCTATGGAGAAAACTTTTAGTGTTAGAAAACACCTATTGTTTACTAAACATGTTAGATACATATCTATTGAACACGTTAGGCCACCAACTTAAAATTATTAATCCAGAAAAAATAAGCCAAATTAATTCTATTAACAAATACCAATGACATATTATTAACAAGACCTATTTCGCCAAGGTTTTTTATCGTTATCCCTAGAATAAGACGGTGATCCTTGGTCATATTTAGAAAATTACGATCTCTCTGTAATTGAGCATGATTAGAGAATTTTAAATCTGCAGTATGATTCGTTTGGTACATACAAAATTATTTCCCAATTAATGTAAGTGTATAATATTTGCATACTCGCCACAATTCAGTTTTATTCTACATTAGACAGGAAAATATCTAAAGCATACGAGTACAAATGCCTACACTGTCAATTAATACAGAAGTATAGAACAAAAACCTTAAGGAAAACTAACTGAACTGATAAAACTACAAACCGCGAGGTTACTATTACTTTACTAGAATAATTTTAGAAAATACTCCTTTATGGTGAGCCCTATAACGCTAGCCTTTTACTTATAAGTCTGCCACCAGCAAAGATGAATCTATGATGTAATTGTATTATTACTGAAAATGTTACTGTAAGATGATTTTTCATATAACTAGCAGCTTAATTATTTTAAAAAAATCCACTCTATAGGATCAGAGACCAATTTTAAAATTATGACGAGGTTGTATTTTGTATATTTAATTTTCTATAGCTAATTTCAATAGATTTCTCCAGTACACAACAACTTCTAGGTCGCCAGGAAGGCGGTAGTATTGGAGATTTATGAACTATCTACATATACAGGGTATCACCGAAAGTGTAGTAAAACTTTTAAGGGTAAGAGTTATGAAGAACAACAAACAAATAATAATAATTATTATTATTTTTTCCTTTCGTCATGTACAGTAGGTTCACACAAAAGGAGTCGTCAGTGTAATACAATTTATCAACTTTTATTTCAATATTATATAATAACATACAGCACACCTATACATAGTCACTATTAAAACTAGCATTAGAAAAACATGTTAAATATACAAATAATGAGAGTGTACGCTAGTAGATGATGAGCTCACCACTTCAAGAACACGTTTTTCAAGAGTAGCCACACGCTAACACCCTTTTTGAAAAAAATCTTTCAAAGAATATCAGCTTTCAGATATTAAGAATTGCTTTAGTCTGCGCTTTCTACAATACTAGCTGAAACCCGCGGCATATGCCGCATTTAAAATGTACGACAAATGTAATAACTTTTGTTGCACTAAAGAAAGTTTTAAAAGCACGCTAGAGATTGGCAGTAAGGAAAAGTTCCAAAAAATATATTTTCAAATGGAAAGTCTCTGGAAAGGAAACGCTCGCCTCTGGAAGGCGTCCTAATTAATACGACGTTGTTAGATGCAGTCAAAAAAAAATCAGGAAAGAATTAATACTCTTATGAGATTATATGTGAGAATTATTTGTGCCACCGAAATAATTTTCAGCTGCTTGCAATCTGTGTTTCTTTTCAGGTTTAAGCCGTTGAGCGTCATAAAAATATAAATGCGGTAACTCAAGTCTCCAGTTACGCCGTTACTGTTATTGTTAAATAACTCGATTAATTATTTCTTTGTCATTTTAAACTGACATTATTATTATTAACTCTATAATAGCAACCATAAGTAACTGTTTATAATGTTTATATGCTAGCGAGTTGTTCTTAAATCGCTAGTGAATTAATAGTAGATTGTTCTACAAGTTAAGAAAAGTGAGAGTTTTCCAGCGAATGTAAAAGTTTTACATGAACATGGAAGAATCATTTTTCCAATGTGTTGAACATGCAATTTTTCCGTGTAGTTGACAAAAATATCTTTTTAAATAATTTTGGTCAAAGTATGGAAGCGCAATGTTTACTGTACTGTATAAATACAGAGTCCGACAACAAAGCGGGGGTGGAAGATATTTCTAAAACTATGAGAGTTACATGAATATTGTGTATATAAAAGTTGTAAGTACGAAAGTGATGGACATTACTAAAATATTTTTGATTATACAGGGTGTCGCAAAAACGTATGGCGAATCAAACTTACTTTTTTAAATAAAATACCCTATATTTGGGTAGCTTAAAAGTTTTGTATTGAAATGCTCATCATTTTCATATAAAGTTGTGTGGGTCGAACGTCAACTGTTTTGGAGATATTAACGATTTTATGCAAAAAAAATGCTGAACTTCAGGCGACTGAAGCGACAGAAAACAATTGAATGAAGAAAAACGTTACCAAAACATTATCATTTTTGTAAACTATCTTTCAAGTGTAAAATGGTGGATCTGGGTATTAATGTTATATAGGGTGCTCAATATTTGCAAATTTAATAATTTCGATATTTTTTTCAAATGGAACGCCCTGTATATTTTTTATTTTTGAAGAGTCCTTTTAATGAGCTTTCTTTTGATATGTTACTTCATACTTCTGAGTTCAACTGTTTTTCAGATATGTGTGTTTGAACATAAAAACAATTTAAACCCCGTAAGATGCTTTACTTCAAGGGATAAAAAACAAACGCCCTTAAAATAGTGATTTAAACGCATGATCTCTCTAAAAATAAAAACACAAAACCAGGTTTAGAAAATATAAATTCAGTCAGTGTTGATACAGGAAATTATAAACAAGAAAAAAAACGATAAATGTAGGAATAAATTAATTCCACGGTCAAATTAAATCAGATAAAAAAAGAAAAGCCAATACACCAAAAGCTTATACGTAATTACACTAAATGTTCAAATAGTTCTCCTTTCCTGCTTTGAGTATTAAAGCTGTACAGAGAATTCATAATCTGCAAATATAATTAGTTTGATTTATTTAAATGGAACACCCTGTATATCCCTGTATTTTTAAAAAGTACTTTTAATGAGCTTTCTTCTTCCACTTCATTTCCTTTCTCAAAATTCGGTCGATTTTCAGATTTAATTTTTTCCTGCTTTTTTTGCTTTTTTCGTATTGGTTATTTCTAGTTTTGAGTTCTGGTTCAATTTTTGTATTTTAAGCTTGGTTTTATCTTTTGTTTGAAGAATTCAAGTGTTTAAATCATTATTATAAAGGCGTTTGTTTTTTATCCATTGAAATAAAGCATCTTAAGGGGTTTAAATTGTTTTTTATGTTTAAACTCGCATATCTGAAAAACAGTTGGAACTTAAGAGGTATGAAGTAACATATCAAAAGAAAGTTCATTAAAAGGGCTTTTCAAAAATACAAAAATATACAGGGCGTTTCATTTGAAAAAAAAAGAAATTAAATTTGCAAATATTGAGCACTCTGTATAACATTAATACCCAGATCCACCATTTTACACTTGAAAGATAGTTTACAAAAATCATAATTTTATGGTAACGTTTTCCTTCATTCAATTGTTTTCTGTCGCTTACAGCAGCCGCCTGAAGTTCAGCAATTTTTTGCATAAAATTGTTAATATCTCCAAAACAGTTGACGTTAGACCCATACAACTTTATATGAAAATGAAGAGTATTTCAATACATAACTTTTAAGCTACCTAAATATATGGCATTCTATTTAAAAAAAAGTAAGTTTGATCCGCTACACTTTTTTGAGACACCCTGTATAATCAAAACTATTTTAGTAATGTGCAGCACCTTAGTACCTACAACTTTTATATACGCAATATTTATGCAACTCTCATAGTTTTAGAAATATCTTCCACCCCCGCTTCGTTGCCGGACCCTGTATAAATTAACCATTACACATAGAATAGAGCTTACTTGAAAATGGATGAATCTGTTATTAATTCATTTAGTTCATTTTTAGGTGAAATCAATATGATTTTGAGCAGTTATGAAAAGTATCAAAAAGTCACTGAAACGGAAAACATAACCTGCTAACCTCGAATTTGACATAGACTTACAATGCCACCAACCTATTATTCATATGTTTCAATTTCCACAGCCGCCCCTTATGGACTTTTTTAGTGTAAGTTATGTCAAATTCGAGGTTAGCAGGTTATGTTTTCCGTCAGTTTTGACACAAAACCTAACCGGCTCACCTCGAATTTGACATATACTGACAGTGCACATTTAGGGTGTTCTGCCTCCCTCCGATACCGCTATCTAGGAGAATCCTTACAGCTGACACTTATACATGCCTCCAGCAACATTCTCTCAAAAAATAGGCCTTAACTAAATGATCACCAAAAAATGTCACCAGCTCTCCTACTATAATTGGTCTGAAATCTTTTAGTTCAACAGCACGTTCAACTTTAGGCAAGGGAACTACAAATGCAGATTTCCATAAATTAAGATATGCATTTTGCATAATGCAAGTATTAATAATGTGAGCCAGGTATTGACCAATGTGAGGGCAACACAGCTTCAACATTTTAGCATTTAATCCATCTGGTCCTACTGAATTGCTTTTTAATGAATTAATTATTTTTATAATTTCCTCAGTGGCGGATATGCATTTTGCGTAATGCAAGTATTAATAATGTGAGCCAGGTATTGACCAATGTGAGGGCAACACAGCTTCAACATTTTAGCATTTAATCCATCTGGTCCTACTGAATTGCTTTTTAATGAATTAATTATTTTTATAATTTCCTCAGTGGCCACAGGTTCAAATTCCAAAAATGCTTCTACTAATACATTATTTGAGTAAAAATTATATAAATCTTCATCAACTGGCAAGTTAGGTATACTATTTACTATATAATACTTATTAATTTCATCTACATTCTGGATATCAGTTTGTTTTTCTTTTTATTAGAATTTGAGCTACCCACATTCAACCTTTTCAGTTCATTCCACATTTCTTTACTGCTGCTATGAGTAGCTTTAAATTGAAAGTAAGCTTGTTTTTAATTTTTAATTGCTAAGTTTGTATAATTACGGAGCAGCTTGTAATAATCCCAAGCACTCTCATTTCGTTGTTTTATATACTTACTTTTCGCTCGATCTCTTAATTTCATTAACAATTTAATGTTATCTGTCAGCCATGGGGCAGGTTTATATTTAAAGGTAATGGATTGCCATAGAGCATGCTCGTTAAAAAGATTAATTAATTGATTGTTAAAAAATTCAACCTTATCGTTAACATCATGCATGTAATATATCTTATGCAATGGTAGCATTTCTAAGTCTGCGTTAAATTTACTCAAATTAAAATGCTTAAAACTTGTAAATACATGAGCCACAGGGGCATACTTAGGAAGTTTCATGTTAATGTGGCAGTACACAAGTTCGTGATCTGATAATTCTACGTTTTTCACACCCGACTCCATAATTAACGCTAAAGACGATGTAATAATCACATCCAACAAAGACATTTTATTTAAACCAACTCTAGTAGGTTCCCTTATAACTTGATGAAAGTTAAATGTTAATTACTTTAACTGAATTGTTTACGTTCACGTAAACTCTTCCATCGCATGTCCACGCCTTCCCCTTTCCTACAATTTTTTGGGATTCTTGTAACAGCTGTAGATTTGCCCTCGTCAAGTCTTCCTTAATCACAACCCTGGTATTCTTCAAGAGAGATTTTTAGAGTAGACTGCCTGCCGATATCTGTAACTCAAAAAACTCACAATGATTGGACGTGTCTTTCCAGGCTGTATCTACCAACACGATGCATGCAATTGATAAAGTGTTCTTGCGTATCCACCTGAAGTTTGTTGATACGTAAACATTGACATCAGATTTTAAGCGCCAGAAACCATTTTCAGTATGTAAAATTGGAAAAATTATTCGTGAACCCAGACTTTTGTCGCTCAGTGTATTTGAACATTTGAACTTGGCCATTAATGGTTTTCAAATCATCAAATGACAGCTGAGATGTTACAATTCTGTCTACGTCTTCTGCAGTTAGTAACTTATCATCTCCTAAAATGTAATATTTTGTAATTGTTCAAAGTTTTGCGAGGTAAAATACCTGCCGGCTTCTTTGGCAGCTTCAAGGAATGTATCGTAAACTTGGCCGTTAACTACACAACACCACAACTTTGTAAAACGTAACCAAATCTGAAAATTTGTAGGTTATCTAACCTAATCTTTAAAGACACGCCTTTTTAGCGCGTGCGTGCGGCTTCAAGTTTAGGAGCGTTCAATGAGCAGATATGAAAATTAACCAAAGTGGACTTTCCTTCGAAGCTGAGTCAATAGTTTTAAAAAACACAAGAAATATGCATAACAAATAATTGTTTTCTGTGATAATATCGCTATTAAAAGTTAAGGGAAGTTTGTTTACAAAAACCCGAAAATAGAAATGGTGGAACGCAACCATAGTACTTTTAGTTGTGTAAACACGGCTTTTAGTCTTCTGCATTATTATAAGTGATACTCGTTTAATAAGAGGCATTGTAGCACTCGTTCCATTGGAGCACTCCTTGCTACGCTCGTCGTGCCCCAAAATTCACTCATGCTACAATAAGCCCTTTTGTTAAACTAGTATAATAATATACTATTGCACTGACTGTGCCTTGAGGCCAATGAAGCAATGCTTTTTTGCTTCATATTTCCATTCCAGAAATATGAAAATTGAGAAAAACTGGTCCCAGATTTGTGTGCTCATCATGAAATGGAATCAGCACGTGGAATTTTCTATATTGCAGTCAGTGACACACAAGAACGTTGATCTATTTTTTAGAGTTTCCCCCATGAAACTGAGAAGAAACAAACAGCAAAGTCAAAAGGAATTGAAAGTTGATCGCGTTCTTTTATCCTAATATAAAATAGTTATTTTATAACGAGTTAAAGCTGTTTAAAGTTTAAAGAAGTCGCCTTCGGCTTATTCTTTAAACACAAGTGCAAATAGTAATTTACGATACAAGTCCGTAAATCTAGTCTTTAGTCACGAGAGGAACAGAGTTATCAAGCGAGTGAGCGAGCGTTTTAAGCCCCGCGAGTGACTAAAGATGCTTTATGTATCGTACAATATTTTATCTACGATAGAATTTAGAAAACACGTTAAATATAAAAAACATATTTAAATGTAAATTAAGATTAGTAGCAACCAGTCATTTTGCGTGGTTAAAAACTTTAAAACACGTTGCTACTGACGATGTAAACTAATGAAAACATGTTATTAAACAGTCGTTTTATAGAAACTTAAAACTGCCAACTAAAAGTCAATTTTTACACACTGTCGTAAATAAAAATAATTTTGTCTATAGCACATGTTAAAGTGTGCTTTTATCAACTCAAAACAAAAGGTCAAGTTTTATTTTAACAGCAAGGGTAGATAAAGCAGCACTTTAACATCAAGGATAGATAATAATAATAATAATAATAATATATGTCTTTATTTACAACAAAGAAACCCAGAAATACACACAGTGGAACACAAAAATTCTGGTTGTAAATGGGCGAAGTTCAGTTTGGGGAGGAAGCTCCTCCACTGCTCTTACACTTAACCCATGAAAAGAAAAAAGGTAACAAACACAAACAAAACACACAACAAACAAATGCGATCGTTAACACTATCACGCATTCACCAATTAGCATGAAGACCAGTAAGTAAAATATTAGCAAGTTTGAACATTTTTAAGCTGATCTAGATCGCACTACATGACTGTCAGTTCTGTAATAAACGTCGGATTTTCTTTTTAAACCTATGCTCATTTTCACACCTCAGATCCAAAGGAATTTCATTTAAAAGTTTATAGAGGTTATATGTGAATGATCTCTCAAACAAAGCAGTTTTATGTGCAGGAGGTGATATTAAACCTTTATTTCTGAGATTGAGATTATGCACATCCGTCCTGAATTCCACTTTTTTATATAAATAAGATGGCTTTTTAGTCATTAATATTTTATAAAACAGACATATAGATTGATATCTGAATCTATTGATCATATTGAGCCAGTTGGTATCTTTCAATTTGTAGGTTACATGATCGAATCTTCTGATGCCGTGCATGAAACGTAAGCATGAATTCTGCACTTTTTGAATTTTATATTTGTAAGTACTGTCTAGACAAGGAGTAAATACTTGGCAGGCAAAATTAAAATGCGATAGTACAAGTGAATCGCAAAGAATAGTTTTTACGTTTTTCGGGAAAATTGAACGGTAAGGATATAGAGTGCTTTTAGATTACTATAGGCATTTTTTATGCAGTTATTCAAATGATTTCTAAATCGGAACGTGTTATCCAGAACAATTCCCAGATTTCTGGCATTGCTTACTACGGGTACAGCAGTACCATTTATTTCAAAATTCAACCTGGTTGCCACCTCATCACAGGCAGGACGACTACCGAAAAGAATAACAGCTGATTTCGATGGATTCAGTGTCAGACAGTGACTCGCTGATGTATTGACTAACGATTTTAAATCATCACTAATCTTTTCTAAAGAGTTGTCGACTTCAGAAGGAGAAAAACTAAAGTACATCTGCGTATCGTCAGCATACATATGTAGGCTACAGTTCTTTATAGAATTTACAAAATTACTAGTATAAATAGTAAACAGCAGTGGACCCAGAATTGAGCCCTGCGAAACACCCACCGACACTGGCAGAGGATCAGAAACGGAGTTATATATTTTCACTCTTTGAGTTCTATTATTTAGATAACTGCTAAGCAACTGAATAGAATTTCTTTCAAGACCTATAAAATTTAGAATTGAAATTAGTATATCATGGTTTATAGTGTCGAAGGCTTTTGAATAATCTAGCAATATCAGAACTGTAGCCTGTCCTTTATCACTGGCTAGGAGAATATCATCTGTGACCTTCAATAAAGCAGTCGTGCAACTGTGCAAGGGGCGGAAACCAGACTGGTTCTCAAGCAAAATGTTATTTTTATCCAAAAAATCCCGCAATTGCCTACATAACACCTTTTCAAATATTTTAGAGATAGCAGGTAGTATGCTTATAGGACGTAGATCTTTATATTCCGTAGGCACAGCAATTTTCGGTAAAGGTAACACAACAGACTGCTTCCACTGATCCGGAAAGTGATTTTCTAAGATACAAATGTTTATAATATGTACTATAAATGTTATAATATACGGACAACATAGTTTTATCATAGTTATACTAATTCCATCACTTCCAGTCGCGTTGGAAGAAATTTCGTTTATGCATTTTAAGATTAATTCAGCATCTATCAAAGCGAATTGAAATGAAGGAATAGCATCAAATTTATAATTGTTGTTATAAAAATGCAGAAGCTCAGGTAATAATTTAATTTTCTAACTTTGTTTAAATTAAATATGACAGCTGCGCATTATCGTAGCAACCCAATCTAGCTACTGACATTTTGATATGTGATTGACTGTCCTTATTTTCTTTTGAAATTGTTAAAGTTCTTGCTATAGAAAAAAATATTGTATTATACACGACGATAAAGTTATTTCTATCCACTCTTGAATCATTAACGTCTCGACTTCATCGCGACGTTAAACGATTCACTCGTAGATAAAATTAACTTTATCGTCTTGTATAATACATTACTATTATAAGATATAGCACAAGCCTGTGTCTCTCAACATCGGTCGAGTACCTGTTTTCTTATGCGGGTGGATAATAATAATAATTACCTTACCTATACTTTATCCATCGCCATTAGCTCATTAACAAGGGGATCATTCAACGATAAATATTTTCAGAAGCTGACTGATATTGCTGAAGGGCAACCAAGAATTTGAAAAAATTTAGTAGATGCGTATCTATATTTAACTAAAAATGTTCTTCTTATTTGAAATAAAGTATCTAGGTATTTTGTAGGTATTTCAAATGCATGGTATAAAAATTAAGTATTTTTATGCATTTGAAATGCAACAATGATGTATTTTATCCAGACCTGCCTACGGACTCGTTACATTTTCAACTTTGGGATTATAACTCATACTATTCATCAACAAATTATTGATGATAAGCGTACTACTTATTATATTACCGGTAACCGGAGTATATGAAAAAAAAAACGCTGTAAAATTGATGAAGTTATTTTTAAAATTATGCTAGTTCCTTACTTTATTCCAATGTCATTCTGTTGTTGCTATATAAATTCAAGTCACTTTGTACTACTCGTAATTAATTTATACTATAGTCAGTCCACTTTTAAAACTGAAGACATCTTATCTCTGTAAACAATGTAAATCATTTGCAGGAGAGCAGCTCTGAAATATCTGAACGAAACTAATGGTAAATGAATGAGAATAACACATTATATTTCATTTGTGCCGCTGTATAAAATGTGATACAAATCAATGAAGGTTTTGCGGTAACAACACTGGTTATATGTATATTTATCACAAATGTTATACAGAATGCACAACCTTCAGCGCTATAAGGTTTCATTAAAGAAAGTTTTGACAATTGGCGGCCATTGGATATTTACTTTTTGGATTTTAACCAGTGCTGAAGAAGAACTAAAATATGGGACTTGCACGCAAGTGTTGAATATACTTATATTAGAGCGACTTATTATCGACAATAATCCTGACAGTGACAGTAGTAGTGATAGTGACGATTCAAAGTTAATTTCTGAAGAGGAAGTCCCTTTTTAATTTTGTTATGTAAGCTACTGGAATCTCTCTTTTTGTTCAGGTAGGTAAGCAAAGTAGATAAGGTGTCATCAGTTCTGAAAGTGGACTATATAAAAGTTTGACTATAAAATTAGTTTCAGCCATATCAAAGATTAATATAAAGGGTGTTAATGAATTACAGGGACAAACTTTAAGGGGTGATTCCTTGTACAATTATAAGATAAAAAGTTCAGAAAAACATGAGACCTAAACGGCTTCGTTTTCAAGATACAGAATGTTGAAGTTTAAACAATTTTTTTCAAATATTTGGAAAACGGCTAGAGGTATTCTAATGAAACTGGGTGTAGATTAGTATTTCATAAAGTGGCATTGTTCGCTCAAAATAAATTTAATTTATTTCCACCAGTGGCGTGCATCGGGGCCACCTCAGTTACCTTGTTTTAGAAAAATTTGGTACGCCACTGTTTTTTATCCAAAAGTTTTGTAGCTATTGTAAGATTGTTTGTTATTAAATAATATTTTTTAAAAACTTCTTTAAACTGTATTTTGAAAACGAAACTCTTTAGGTTCAATTAAAGTCCAATGAAAGAAATTGTTGTTACAGATTTTTCCGTTTTTCTCGAAAAATGTTTATTCTATCAAGAAACTAAAATATACATCTGTTGTATAGTTTCAATAGATGAAGCTAAAAAAACTTGTCGTATTGACTAAAAACAGTGGCGTACCAGATTTTTCTAAAATAAGGTAACTGAGGTGGCCCCGATGCACGCCACTGGTGGAAATAAATTACATTTATTTTGACCAAACAATGTCACTATGAAATACTAACCTACACCAAGTTTCATTAGAATACCTCTAGGCATTTCCCAGATTTTTGAAAAAAAATAAATTTTTGTTTAAATTCAACATCCTGTATCTTGAAAACGAAATCATTTAGAACCCATGTTTGTGTAAACTTTTTAGTTTAAAATTGATCAAGGAATTGCACCTTAAAGTTTGTCCCTGCAATTCATTAACATCCTGTATGTACAGGGTGTCCCATTTTCGACACTTTTATAGGGTATCTCCGTAATTGTTAGTGCTATCGAAAAAGCAATATAGGCGTTATGTGCTCTTTTTGGGTCAAACTTAAAATGGTAAAATCAAAATTTGAAAATGTTCGCTCACTGAAATGAAGCTTCTCGAAATATTGTCACTAAAATAATAATCGTTCGATTGGTAGTTTATTTTTAAATTGAAGAATGCCATTGGTTGACAATGACACCAGTTAAATTGTCAGTAATAATAGGACGAGAGGTCAAAATATTGCCGACAATAATTTTTGCGATTCAGATACGAGTTTCTGCGGTGACGAAAATAACGACGAGTGCTTGCAACAGAACAGCAACAGAAACGAGACAATCTGAAGAGCAAAAATTGTCTGCAATATTTCGACCTAGAGTCCTATTCGTCTTGACAATTTAACTTTTCATTAAAAAATAGTTACAGAAAAAATTGTCGCTGAAATAAAGCTCCTCGAATTATTGTCGCTGAAATAAAGCTCCTCGAATTATTGTCACTTATTGGCAGTTTATTTTTAAATTGAAGACAGCCATTGGTTGACAATGACATCAGTTAAATTGTCAAGACGAATAGGACGTTAGGTCAAATATTGCCGACAATTTTTGCTCTTCAGATTGTTTCGTTTCTGTTGCTTTAGAAAATAGCGGTTCGTGCAAGCACTCATCGTTATTTTCGTCGCCACAGAAACTCGTATCTGGATCGCAAAAATTATTGTCGGCAATATTTTGACCTCTTGTCTTATTATTACTGATAATCACATAGAATCTCTATAATTATTATATTCAAAATGAGTGGTATATTGGGTTGCCTACGTGTTTGTTGTGCATTTGCATGCGCTCAACGTTGCCAATTCAAATTAAAGTTTGCAAGTCTGTAGACATTTGCTGTCAGTCGCTCTAACAAAAATTCAATGCAAGTGACATAAGAACATGATTAATAACGCATGAGTAATCACACAAGTATTTTAATAATGTAATAATACCTGTAATGTGTAATATTTTATCTGCGCTCGCCCAAAATAGAAAAAATGTAAAAACAGTCTGTCGTTTTCATTATTCTTTTTTTGACAAGTAGATAACCGACACTTGTTTTCATCAGGAATTTATTTAAAAAATTTAATTTATTATTTTTAATATTTATAGCATACAGTTTAGGTTCTATTGTCTTGCAGTTAAAGCTACAATAAATTTTTTCACGTCTGGGAAATCAACACGGTTTCTACGATACCAAAATCATAACAGAAAAAATGAACTATTCCCTAGAGGAGAGAAATGTACTTAGGGAGTTTTCATTATGTCAAATTCGAGGTTAGCGTCAGTCTGTGTCAAAACTGATGTAAAACCTAACCTGGTAATCTCGGATTTGACATAGACTTACAGTGCCACCAACTTTAAAATTTAAAAATGTCAATAAATTACGTTTAAAAAACAGGTTTGTAGTTTTAAATCTTCCTGCAACGTGAAAAAAATAGTATATGCAATTCGGAGAGACTGCTATTTTGCTTCAGTGCTATGTAACTCTCGGGCTTCATCCTCGAGTCACAAATTGCACCTCAGAAAAATAACGTATTTCTCTCTCTCATTGCATAATCTACTATTGATATAGGTATAGTATAAGTATGAGTAAAGAGGAAGTTCTTCAAAGATGCCATTGGAATTTTGAAATCGTATACTATAACACCAGAAAATTATACCTCTAGTCCTTGTTACTGACATTTTATAGACTAGCTATAGCTAATATCGTTATGTGGTTATAACCGCAATCAAGACTTTCCGCAATAAACCTAGCGGGACTATTTTTAACGCCTGCAGAAGAAGATTAAACCTCACTCTGTAACAAATGTCAAATAACAGTTTTATATTCTGTAGTGCTAAACACATGACTGCAAAATTCAAAAGGCACCCTTGATGAACTTTCTTTTTGTTCAGACGATGTATTTATTGCTACTATTATTTTTAAAAAGGAGTTCGGTAATGAAGCGTTATCCGCCAACGAAGCTCCTAACTCGCTCAAAATGAGTGGGATAAGGGATAAGTGACATTTATCTCCTGGGCGTAGGCAATGTTAACGAAAGGTTTCCATTTCTCATGGTCCTTGAAAAAAATATCCGCAGTAGGACATGTTTAGTTATGCGAAACTGACCTAATAAAACGTCACGAACTTTTTAAATTAGATTTTAATTTTTGACGTTTGCAAATAATTTTTAGCTGTTAAGTTAAAACGTCAAAAATTATAACCTAATTTAAAAAACATACATGACATTTTGCCAAATCAGTTTCACATAACTAAACATGACATACAAGGGATACTTTTCCCAAGAACCATGAGAAATAGAAATATCACAATATTATATTAAGTATTAAGAACGGTAAGGACATTTTACCGATCGAAGACAATTGTTGTCCGAGATCGGTAATTCCTTAACGTTTGTGATGCTTATGACGTTTTTTGCATGATATAAAATATTGTATGCAACGCGTGCTAAAAGTCGTTTATGCACGAGACATGTTATGAAACTCAGCCTTCGGCTTCGTTTCATAATTTTCATGTCTAGTGCATAAACGTCGACTTTTAGCACTTGTTGCATACAATATTTTATCTACGACCTTAATTTTACCGTTATTAATCCATAAATATCGATTTAACAAATGTTTGCATCTACGACACTTCTAATTTATGTCATAATAAATAGCTATTTTCTCCAACCACATGAATAAGACGACATATTATCGAATAATTTTGTATAAAAAGTAAGTAATTTCGGGATGTTCACCAATTACCTTGGCAACTGTACACTTTTCAATTCATATTTGCACTAGTAGAAAAATGGACGGAAGATAGGGGTTTTACCATATATGTATAGATATGGGTTTTACATGGCAAATTTTAAATAAAAAAAAACAAAAGCTTCGTCAATATTCGGCAATCATCGTCGTTGTTGTTTAATTTCCCGTATAGTGATTGTTTATTTGCGCCATGACGGTTCTACAACATAACCTACAATGTTTGATTCTACATAATAAGTCATACTACCGAATTTATGGGTAGTTGGAGAAAAAATAGTATGTTTCATTCGCACAAAAAATGCGTCTTACTTGTTCCGAAATCATGCATTTTTTGTACTAATGAAACAAATAACTATTTTCTTCGAACGTTACTAAAATGTGACAGAATAATATGTTGGTGGCACTGTAAGTCTATGTCAAATTCGAGGTTCAGGTTAGGTTTTACGTCAGTCTATCAAAACTGACGCCAAACCTAACCTGCTAACCTCGAATTTTTACTTACCGTTCTAGACGGCAAACATTACTTACTGATTTGGCAACAAACGCGGTAACTAAGTAAAATCGTTCTATCGTGCAAAAATATATTTGAAATATTTCACGGTAAACTTTAGTGTATGTCTGAAAACTTTGGCAACGCTGCGTAACTAGAATATTTGGATATATTTTGTATTATTTGTAAACTATAAACATGGCGCAGTGCATAGTGAATAGAAATTCCCAATCTACTCAAAGCGATTTATTTAATTATTATTTAACAATGAATATAAACAATATTTGCCGAATATGCTTAGAAAAGGGGCCGAAGCTGATGCCCATTTTCGACCCCATCAAACCTCCACACTTTTCTATTCTAATCATGGCTTGTGCTTCAGTGCAGGTAAAACAAGTTTCAGGCTTTTTGCAGTTCTGCCCTGTTAATGCTGCTATTGTAGGTGTTAGAAGGAGACGGGCTTCCCCCATACATTTGCCAGAAATGCATATCAAAATTAAATGTAGCGTTCCAATTCAAGTCGCAGTGCGAGAACTCCGACATAAAACTACGGCAGTGTTTTGAAAATTTACATCACCTGCCACCAACTCCAGATTTATCAGGTTTTATAGAAATAAAGAAAGACTCCACAGACACCATACACTTCCCAGAAGAAACGGGAATAAACAGCACACAGCAGTTGCAAACTGACACTAGAGTGCAAGTGCAGGTGGATAGCAATCATCTGGAGCAAACAAACATCGTGCACGACATAAGCAGCACGAATCAGATAGAGGAGCCTCATCTACAAACTCTAGAAAGCGTGCAGTTAGTTTCATCTTCTACCTTATGTGAAAATGAAAAACTTGAATTGAGTGAACTTAAAATTGAATTTAGTGATTTAAAAAATTCGGAAATCGATTTAAAAGTGGAAGACCTGGAGCTAGTGGGCCTGACGCAGTCCACAATAAACAAATCGAAGAAGCCAATGAAGCAGCACCAGTGCGACACATGTGGTAAAGTGTTTCGAACCAAGCCTGGTCTCATACATCACATTCGTATTCACACCGGCGAAAGGCCTTATGTGTGTCACTTGTGTGACAAACGGTTCATAAATGGGGGACATTTGCACACTCACATGCGTACTCACACCGGTGAAAAAAATCACATCTGTGCAGCGTGTAGCAAAGCTTTTGCAACTGCGCAGCAGCTCACAAAGCACACTATAGCTATACACACATCGGAGAGACCCTACGGTTGTACATATTGCCCAAAGCGGTTTGCAAGTTCCAGTAATCTCAACACGCATATACGAATACACACGGGGGAGAAGAACTATCATTGCGACCAATGTGCGAAAGCGTTTTCCACGAAGGGACAGTTGTATCAGCACATGTTGGTGCATACAGGTGAAAAGGCATTTTTGTGCGAGTATTGTAACAAGAGGTTCTCCCAGAAGGCTCATTTAATTAGGCATTTAAAAATGCACAAGAATTAAAGCACTGATATTTTTAATAGACTGTAGTGTCATGTACAGATACAAATACACATTCTGTTATGTAGGTAATTGAATATGAGAATACAAAATACCAGATGAAAGTCCTGTGGCAGATTTCTCATTTAAAAAAAAATATGGACAGGTGATGTAATGGTTTAAAAAAATATTTTTACCAGTGATTAAAGAGAATAGATGTGTTATGATGCCTTTCGGTTTGCTCCAAACATTTGAGCTTTTGGAATCTCTCTAATTTGGTCTTTTTAGAGTCGTACATTTTGATTTTTAGCAAACTAAAAGGGAACTTGCTGCTCTGAACTAGTTGAAAGACCAATTTGGGAAGAAAATCAATGTCATATCAGTCTATATGTGGTTGGGGCCTCGGTAGGGTAGTGGTGTCTGCCACTGCAGTCGAGGCCGCAGTGAAATATGGAGCGTGCAGGCGAGAGTTCCACTCCCTGCAGGGGCATTCCGGTTTTGCTTAGTTAAGGTTAGTCCTAAGTGACAACTAAGCACCCTGAAGTATTGCGAAAGCAGTTCCAGGGGGCAACGGTAGAGGTTAGATGCAAAAATAGTCAAGAGTTTTTTACCAATCTGCAAGTAATCTCTCTAATTACTGGTAAATATATTTTTGAACATTACATGATTTGTCAACAATTTTTTAAAAAGGAAAATCTTCCACGGTACACCTGGAACTTGACACAATATGATGTTCGACAAACGGTGATAATGTTTACATTAGAAAGACAGGTAGTTTGTGTTATTATTGATGCTTTAGTCAAATATTGCAAACATATCTTCTTTCCAGAACAGGATTAAATACAGGGTGGCGCAATGGGTATTGACGGTTTTTAGAGTGTTATTATGGATATACTAATGAAACAACCAAGGTCTAAAACATATATTTTTATTGCACCTATAATGCAGTTTTACAACAAAAATTATTGTTTAAAAATAACGTTATTTAAATGGCCACCACGTTTTTCTAAACTTCTTCGTGTAATGTTCAATTGCTACTGCTTGACGTCTTAATGCAATTTTGTTATGGGTTACAAGGTTTCATGATTACGGAAGTGTACAAAATGAATATGTCGGTTGTGTAAAAACTGTGCGTACACCACAGAACGTAGAACAAGTACGGCAAGCTGTAGTAAGGAGTCCAACTCATTCAGCAATGCGTCAAGTAATAGCATTGAACATTACATGAAGAAGTTTAGAAAAACGTGGTGGCCATTTAAAAGACGTTATTTTCAAAAAATAATTTTTGTTGTAAAACTGCATTATATGTGCAATAAAAATATATGTTTTAGACCTTGGTCATTAGTATATCCATAATAACACTCTAAAAACCATCAATACCCATTGCGCCACCCTGTGCATAGTAATTTGTACAACTAGTTTTGAAAGTCATACTTTTTTCATAGCTCGAGTTAATCAAGGAAATGAATGAGAAAAGGGACTTTCAAAATATATTGTACACGTTTTTTTTTTGCATAGTGACCTCTTGTACTCGAAATTTAGTCGCAAAGGACTTCGGAATTTACAACTGTCAAATTGACATTTCAATAAAATAGTTAAAAAAAGTGGTACTTTCAATACGATTTTTCGTTAAAAAAAGACGACTTTATGATCACTATGAAAAAAATGAATATTGTTTTTAATGTAAGCATTATAGTTATTTGTATAACGAGGGATTAAAATAGAGCTTTATTTGTGAAGGAGAAAGGTTAAGTGCTGAGCACATAGAGTGACTGACTTAAATCTCCTGAGTGAATAAAGCTTACTTTAATCCTGTGATATAGTACAATATTTTATTTATTACACTAACTTTTAGTTGTTACTTAATACCCTTTCATTTTCAATCAACATATGCATGACAGAATTTTTTGCAACAAGGTACTAGGGATTAATATAATACTTAAGTGTGTGTAATAAATAAACAATGTTTATCCACAATCACCTTATAATTGAAGTTTTATCCACACTTATGAACCGTCTAAAGTACCACTTTATCCACTAGTGGAAGAATGAAATTACTTTATTCCGCGAGTGGGATAAAACCATGTCACTTACTACTGCATTGTTGGTAGCACTGTCAAGCTATGCCAAATTTGAAATTTGTAGGTTAAGTTTTGCATCAATCTGTGTCAAATAACAAACAAAACTTAACCTATTAACATATATCTAATACTTACTATATTGCTAGCGGCTATGAGTGGGAAACTCACCGATGAAGTGAGACACACAACCAACTCCTTCATGTATACGGTGAGCTGTGCGCAAGCGCGGCGGCGTCGTCCGCCCAATGGGGAAGTGGTCAAGTTTAAAATTCGCTTCTAAAGGCGGAGTTCGAATTCCCACGCATGCGCACGAGACGCGTTATACTCCAAGTGATACTATGTCGGCGCCGTAATGTGTTCTGAAGTTTCCAGGCCCTACCAGCAGTATATGTGTATTATATATATGCCTATTAACCTCTCGAATTTGACATAGACTGACAATACACTTCAGTACTACCAAACGTATAACATTTGATCTCTCGGTACTTTCCAAATTGTCACTATGACTTTTCATGGCTGTCAATACAAAACATATGTTTTTTTAGATATTTATTGAGTTGTTGGATAAAACGTTGTATTGCATTCGTGTTTAGTTGCGTTTTATCCACTTAAGAAAATTAAACGCTCGAACTGCGTTCTCGCTTTTAAACATTCTTGCATGGATAAAACGCCATCTAAAACATTTATACAATAAATAACTATTATCTAGCATTGTCATATGAATTTTATTATACATTCTATCTAATAGCTTTCCATAATTTTATTTACACTGAAATATTTGTTGTATTGGTAAGCCAGGCAGTTCATTATATTCAAGTTAATATGTAGTTTTCAACCGACAATTATAATTTGACAATGTGTAAAAGTGTAAGTAACTTAAAGGTCACTTTCGAACAGGGAGGTTGACCGATTGTTAATTTGTTAAAGATGTGAAAATTATGCTGTACATGAACAGAATAAAACAAGTATTGGATAGTATTATTTGCAATATTTATACGTAATGTATTGTAGCTGTAAGTATTGAAAATTTTGTGTTATATTTCCTGATTCATGACACGGTCGAATAGTTGTATCCATTAACTACGGAAATATTCTATTTATTTTTGAAAAACATTAAAAATTAGAAATTACGCTTTTTTATTGTTTTTTTTAATTATAAGATCCACTATAGTTTATTCCTTTGCAAATAAAAACTATATTTTCTTAGTACCTATGTGTTTTTGAGGTTTTAAAGTATGTCTGTTAATCATTAAAATTCTTGTTGTGTTCCTTTCTTTGAAAAAGTTATAATCGCAAGTTATTCAAAAAGTAAGAGAAAAACACAACCACCTGTAGTGCTGTATGTCGGCGCCAAAGATATTTGGACTAATGTCTCCGCCTATGAGTTATGTTTTCTAGTTATGTTATGTTTCGTTTGAACTGTTTTGTTTGTGAGTTCACAGAAGGAACGCGATAGGTAATTTCTTATAGAATGGAAAGGCGCCTGCAAGACCCAAACAATATGGGAATGAGTAAGGTTGCCGAGATCAGGGCATTGTTGTATAGAAAAGCAAAGGTGTTGGACGAAGTTGCGGGCGCCGGACCATTACTGTTCCAACCCTTATTATTATTAGTTATGTTCATTTCGCCATTGCGGATTATTTATTGGTTATTTTAGTTTTCAACCAATAAACTGTGCTTATCGGACTTAAAATTAATTTTTCCCGCTGCTGATCATGTAAGTCAGTGATACAGCCTTAGTAACAAAACGTGTAAGTCGGTGATTATATTTGTTTGCTGCTTTTTCTTGACAACTGAACTTAATATTATTATTAAGTTCCTAGGATAATAAAATTAGCAACGCAAGATGCAGACTTAGACGTTTTGTTTATAAATTGCAAGTGTTTAATTGACATGTGACACTCACAGGTAACACGACTCACGAAAACTAATCCTGGTGACAGATGACGAACCGAACGATTTTTTCAAAAATCTAGGAAAATTTCTATAAGCAGCGGGAAAAATATAATAAGATAACTCGGAATGTATTGTCTATTAACATTTTCGGCAGGCAACAAGCCGCGACTTCGTCTTCGCTTGTACTTGCCTACCTCAAATGTTAATAGGTCCTTACATTCTTTGTTACTTAAATAGCTATTAGTGACTTATTTATTTAAGATGACTGCCTACGCAATTTAGGGTTGCCACTTTTCGTATACAACAAAACCGCTTCAGAAAATAATAATAATCTACACGTATGGAACACAGGAAATTTATGTATGTATGTACATATTATCGATAACCTCGTTTTACATTCCGCTGTAGAGGTTGGTGCTTTATGCGCTTGCATCTGCCGGTACAATGCTCAACTTGCCCCGGATTCGGAATACAAAGTTGGAGCGCGCGTTTTCTGCTTGCGCAGCAACCATTGTGTGATGTGTGTGTTATGGTAATGTGTTGACCTTGTTACTTTATCTCTTAGGTCTGGGGTTCTGAGTAGAGCACAGTTAATTTGGTGCCCAACTGTGAATGGTCTCACCGTGCCCGGTTCAAATCGCCAAAACTGCGGAAAATTCCGCCCCCGCGGGATTTCAACCGAGGACTTGCTTAAGGCAAACCTAGCGCCTACCCAACTGCGCTACGTGGCTTCTTCAGGAAATTTATTTAACTATGTAATAATGAAACATAATCCTCTTTGTTTCTCATGATGATTTTAATTTATGGGATTACTCCAACCCAAGTGCCAATACTTAACAATTACGTAGCACATAGAAGTCAGAAAGGTAAAACGTAAAACTGATGTCACGATCCTGTGAATAAAGAATGCTAGTTGGAGCTGCCGACATGAACTATGAGTACAGATTGTAACTACATGTGCAATTATCAATGAATTATAATTGTTTAGCTTTTTTCAATAGACAAGTCACTGAGTGCTTTTGTTGGTGTTTGGTGGTATGTGTGTGAGTAACTTACCATCAGTATTGCATGAATAAACATGTAAATAATCAATACAGCTGGTATTGTAGTAAATGCATTGTCACTGCATGGCGTTTTGTCAGCAAGGTATGCAAATTACATGTTCTTTAATATACATATTATATAGAGAATAACGGAACTGGTTTAAATTTCTTACAAAGGAGGTGGTGTGTCACGGTAATTTAATTTAAAATAAAAACTAAATTATATTTTAAGCCAAATAGTCCAGTCACTTTTGCTTGAAAGTGAAACAAAATTTGAAATTCTAGGGTGTGGGAGCGAAAGTTTAACGCAAGTTGTCGATTTCCTATGTGCTATTTACTAACGCCATCTTGAAAAGGGGGTCGTTAAATTTTGTTGCAATAACTCTGTTACCGTTGACGCTACATGAAAAAAGTTTTTTTTTTTTAGAATTTTATGTACCCTACAATTTATATTCTCTTTTTCTTGTGCGCCTGATATTTCTCGAGATATTGAACGTGGTTACCTTCATTACAGGATGCTTGTGATCTAAGAGTTTTTGCTTAATTTCTTCCACCGTTATTCAGATAGGTATATTTCTTAGAATTACAGAGAGAGTTTCTTTGTCTGGATTTTGATAAGTATGTATGTATTATCTGTAACCTTATTTACCTTGCGGTGTAGAGGCTGGTGCTTTATGCGCTGGCATCTGGCGGTACAATGCTCAACTTGCCCCGGATTCAGGTTACAAAGTTGGAGCGCACCTTTTGTGCTTGCGCAGCAACCATTGTGTGAGGTGTGTGTCTTGGTGATGTGTTGAACTTGTTATTCTATCCCTTAGGTCTAGATTTTGATAAGGAAAATACTTAATTATTTCTTGATTGTAGAAAGTTGTTAGTTTAGAAAACTGTTCAGTATCACTTAAATTGATTTCCAATTGAGTACTAAGAATTTGTGTTGAGAAATCACCTTTTATGTTAGTTTTATTATAGATATTAACCATACAAGTTGAATTATGAGCATCTTAACGAAACGAGTTGGTAACAGTTTGTTTCTTAACATGTTACGTCAGTGACCCCCCCCCCCGCCCCCGTGTCTCGAAAATATGAGACTGGACCTGTAAGAGTCATGTACTCATGCCTAGGAGTCCCGTCCCATGCCAAACCAATATACTTATTTTCAGCTATTGCTTTCGAGCACATTATTTGCAAAAAGTATACCTCATTATTATATTTTTTAAGTTGGTACGGGGAATCTCTTTAAAATTGCATCGATGACGTGTATGTGCTGATGTGCCCCAAGTATATTGTTATTAGTTAGTGATGGCCTACAACGTAGCGCAAAGATAATAGCCTGTAATATATGAGCCAATCATATTGCAGAGATTTGCTTTTTCAACCAATAGGAACAGTATATCACTGAATATTGGGCACCGTGCAAAATATTCAAAAAACAATGTAGGTATAGTATTCCAACCAAAAATTGGAAAGCTATTTAAAATCAGGTCAGCATTGAGAACAGTAAGTCACTTCTTAGTTTAATTCATAAAATGACTGTTTGATTGTCATTCAGTGACATTTCAATAATAACCTTCAAATTTGACATATGCATTAGAGATTTTGGAAGAGATATATGTTTTTAACATTATCTATGCTAGCATACGGTTTTAAAAATTGCAGTTAAACAACCTAGTACCTAATTAAATCATGTAAAATGGTACTGAAACAGTTAGATGTACAATTTACAGATGAAGTGATGAACTGTCATTACGTGAAAGCTGCTTGACATTAGAAAATTATTTCTTGACTGTATGAAACCAACTTAGACATGACTTACACTTTCCATGGTGTACTTGATTTTAAATAGCTTTCCAATTTTTGGTTGGAATACTATACTTAAAAATTAAGCAGCCTTGATGGAAAATATCGCTTAGCAACGATATTTATCTTAGTGATGTCGCTACGTTATGTGAAAATAAATATAAACAAACCGTGTAAACGAAGTGTGGCTTGCGTTAAAAATTTTATGGCATTCTGAATTGTAAACGCCCGTTTACTGAGCTCTGTCTCTATGGGTAAAGAGCATTTTTATGTACTGATCCCGTTACAATTATAACGGGTGTTCATCATCAATACCATAGCAATATGTTTATGTTGTTATGGCATTCATAATAAACAGCCCGTTATAATCCTAACGGGCTCAGCTCGTAAAGAAGAGTAGCAACGTCATTTGAATTTAAGAATTCTTTAATTAAAGATTTACGATTCAGAATAACTTAAAAAGTTGTACAGTGCTCAACCACTTTCAGAACTTTATGTGTTCATACGGCTAACAAGCTCGCTAACGCTCGCACGTTAGATACCGTGCTCGTAAGTTAAGTTCTAAATAACGGTCTTGCAGTGTAAATTACTATTAAAATTAATAATTACTAAAACTTATATTTTTCCTACTTTGGTGCAAAAGTACTCACTTTGCGCACGCGTTTGCATGCAGAAAATGATCACTTTCTGCACTCTTACTTCAATACTTTCTGCACTCTAATGTCAAGTAATAATCACCTGATTGGCTAAAACTGATAAATATTTTTTTTGCAAATGTAATTTTTTTTTGCCAAATGTCAAAATTGAAAAAATTAAATTTCTTGTGGAATACGAAGCTGTCGTAGGAAAAATTGTATGTAATACACGCGTGGAAAAGCCATTGGAAAACTGATGTCTTTCACGTGCATTTTCCAAAGGCATTATTTCCACATTTCTATTACAATATACAGGGTTATCATAAAGTAAGTAATATGTTTCAGCTTATTATATATTTTTAACAAATTAAGCTAATAACAAAAAGTGAACGAGATTTAATTGCGTAAATAGTGGAATCTTGTATGGTCAAAACTGGTCACCGCAAATGTTGAATTATGACCTCCATTTTGTTGATGTAAGATTACCAACTTTTCATCCAAATTTTACGTCATCATGGTACATTTCTGGTTGAATTGCACCCTTTTGCCCCCTAACTTCGTCTATTAATTTTTGCAGCATTGTTGGTAGTGTTTGAAACACCAATTTCTTTAAATAACTCCACAGCCAGTAATCCGCTGGGTCTCTAGGACATATAGGTGATTTGTTTTGGATCTACAAACCATGGGTACCTGATTTTTGCCGATTTTAAACTTTATGCATAATTCTTCCAAATAAAACAAATGAAATATAGTTTTGCTAACTCACATGGTCACAATGGCTCATCTTTTAATACATATATGATCTCTACTCGTGGGAAGTCGAAATAAAAGTAAAAAAAACTGTTTTAATAAAATTATTATTGACATAGGAATACTAATACAACTTTTATTAATATCACAGGCGACAAAAGTGTGTTAAATTCCTAAGTCAAAATTCTACTTAAGTTGATCCATAGCTTTTCCTTCGTAAATTGTTGTATTTTCAAAGGGAAAAAACACTTTGCGTTAGAAAAGCTGCGGTTATATTTTTAAGTTAGTATCGCTTATGATGTACGTACCAAATACTATTACATAAGTAAAATCTTCTCAAGGTAAGCACTACTTTAAAGTAAAAAATATTCGAGTCTCTACTGTGTAAGTTTGATAGTATTAAAAAGAACTGTTTGCTATAAGAAAAATTAAGCTACAGGCAGTAGTTCCACAGTTCCTTTGGAATACCTCCGATTAATCACCGTCCTGTTTGTTTTAGTAATGTAACTTCTTCTGTAAACAGGGGATTTTCCGGTGGTTGTGCTACTCCCACTAGAACTTTCTAATGCTTTTGCAGAACGAGGTGGGGTCGAATGGGTTGTATTGTTTTTATTTTCGTTGGGAAACAACAAATCCACAGCTTCCAACTTTTCATCGTCTTTATCATCAGCCTTACTCAGTTTATCGCTTTTATTATCTAAGCTGTAATTTGCCGGCAGTGGAATTTGAACGTACAACACATCATCAGCTTTGTCAGAGCTATTGGAAATCTGATACTGTACACTTTTAAGATCATTCGACTTAATCACATCGATTAAATTTGCAATAGCATCATATTTGGAATCAATATTCCTGCCCTGGGGCAACTTCAAAAAGTCAAACTTCGGATCGGACGAGGTTTCGTTGGGTGGTGCCTCTTTGTGCAAGTAGGATATAGGCCAGTGACGAGGCTGTCCAAATCCTCCTGGTTTAGGTGGATCTAGGTAAGGATTGTTGAACTGGCTATCATAGTCATCCAGATTTGGTGGAGGAGACTGCAATGGCGAATCAGGGGGCCTCAAACTGGGTCTTCTGTATGGTGGCAATTGATCTGGCACATGGTTCGAACCAAGAGAATTAGCGAACTGGATGTTGCCTTGACCAGAGTCCGGCAAATATGATCCTGAGTGATGATGATCAAACCTGTCATGGACATTGCTTATGTACGGATAATATCGATCATTACATTTTCTCCATTGGGTTTTTCTAGGTCCAACGTAGCACCTTTAATTAATGCAACAGTTAGTTTATGAAAAAAATTTAATATTGCTGGCACTACTATACAAGTCTGACAATTTAATTTGCG
>CALNHX010010459.1:0-40018 GCA_940337035.1 Agriotes lineatus
ATCAATTGAAAATGTGCGAACCTTAGACAAACTATACACTTTTATTCTGAACTAATTTCTTAAGCCACGTTCGCTCGACTGTCTGGCCAACAAACAAGTGTTGCTCGTGCTTTTTTCCCAAAACAGCCTGCAGGTACGAGCATGCCCATTACAAAATTTAGAATATCTCAAAATATAAATGCTATACATTCCCTAACACTACAAATAAATCGAATTCTATTTATAAATGAATCAAGCCACATTAAATAGATATAGAAATACTATACACAAATTAATTAATAGAAATTACAAACTGTACAAACATGCTCCCTACGTTGAACGTAGGAACTTTCAAAACGAACGAACTGCACAGTGGTTAGCAATAAAAAAAATCTTAAAATTAATATCTACATTAAACAAACAACAACAGAATGCCAATATATACAAATTTTACACGACAGTCTCATTGTCCGAGATTGGAAGCACACACACTTTATTTACCAGGCGCTTTAATTGCTTTTTGTGAGTCTTCACTGTCACCAACCGCACAATTCCAGCCTTTCCCAGCTGCAACTGCACTATCTTCCCAAGAACCCACTTCATGGGAGGCACATTATATTCCTTCAGCAGTACAACTTCATTCCCTTTAAGATTGGGTATTTTTTGCTGCCATTTCGATCTCTGCTGCAGCAACGACACATATTCCTTTGCCCAACTTCCCCAGAAATGCTGCACATATTCTAAACTCTTTGGAAGTAGGAAATACGGTTCTCCGGCAAGCTGGTGTAGTCCACATCTGGCTATGAAGTTGCCAGTCGTCCAATGAGAAAGTGGGTGGCGATAGGTCTTCAGGATCACAGCTTAAAGGACGGCAATTTTGGATTGTTTCTATTTGCACAAGGATTGTGTACATATCCTCAAAAGTTAGCAAAGAATTCCCTAATACGCCTCGTAACTGGTGCTTCGTCGATTTCACCCCGGCTTCCCACAATCCACCATAATGGGGAGCACGGTCTGGTAGAAAATGTCAGTTAATTAAGCTTTGTTTCAAATTATTTTCATTATTCTTTAAGAATTTTGACAATTCTTCCAATTCTGATTTGACTCCCAGGAAATTTGTCCCATTATCACTATAAATTTGAGAGGGTTTCCCTCGCCGTGATATGAAACGCTTTAAACATAGTAAAAATGCATCCGTACTGAATCCTGTTACCAATTCAAGGTATATGGCTTTAGATGCAAAACAAACAAATAAGCAAATATAACCCTTTAAAATTTTACATCCGCGATCTTTAATTGGCAACGGTCATGCGTAATCAACACCAACCACCTCAAATGGAAACCCCGGAGTCCTTTCTGCAAGATTTCACCCAGAAATTGGCCAGGAAACATCACATACTGATACGAGCAATAAGTGATTACTGGCGTGTATTAATCGTATATGTTCACGTTTAAAGATTAGTTCTGTTAAATAATGCTTGGAAGAAAGAATGATTTGATGCCTTTTCTCAAAAGTAAACGGCGAATGTCGCAAGCGTCCTCCTACCCTTAATACGCCATCATTATCAATAAACAGGTTTAAATTTAAAATACTTGATTTCGTATTTAAATTTTGGCCCAAACTGAGTTGTTTAATTTCCTTCAAAAATTACTCATTCTGGCAAATTTTTAGCAAAACATGTAATGCTAAACGAGATTCCTTTACAGTAATTGGCCTAGATTGTCGTTCACGATTGCTATTCAAAGTATTAATTTTGAATCGTCAGGCCATTTTATTATTCCCAGTAATTCAATTATCTACATAAACCTTTAGAACAGTTTTGGTACATAATTGGCGAGTTCGCCTGTATTTCGAGTCCATTTTAGTCATAGTCCATCGCATTCTACTGCAGCGTTTTGCATCAAGCATAAAAATTTGTAACTTTTGTACACCCATTGCACCAAAGCGCAATAATTCGTAACCTTTGTACAACCCTTGAGTTGCTTCTTGCAGCTGCAGGCCTCTTCAGACGTAAGAGCGTTGATTTTCAAGTTATTTAAAATTCAGCTCGTGAGTGCGGGTAGGATGGCCTCTGTTACCTTCGCTGGGGAGCGATCACGCGTCTAGCAACTCTGACGCACCTTGCGCTGTAATTGGCCGTTTCCGTGGAGTCGCAGACAGCCGTTGGTGCGGAAACTGCAGGTGCCTGAGCAGACGAGAGTCGAGCGTTGGTTCTTGAGGGAGTTGCTTCTTGACAGGCGTCGTGTGTAGGTTGTCGGTGTTTTTCGAGGTATTGGTGATGTCCAGTGTGACGGCTCAAGCCACTTAATAATTTCGGAGGCCTGTGGCCTGTTTTTATCCGTCTCTTCTAACGGGATTCTCACGAGTGTGCTGACTAACAGCCGTACCGATGTTTCAACTTGCCAAGGGGGCAGAACGATTCCTTGTCCGACGATTAAACTGGGGATATTTCCTGGACGCCGTTGCCTTCACCTGCACCATACCATTAGTAGCAAAGCGACAATCGCCCACCAACTGACGCCGCTGCGTTTGGAGGCTGACCCAATCATTAAGGTAGAGTTCACCTTGTTGTAACTGATAGTCGTAGTGCATTCAAAACTTGCTTAATTGCCGTCCGCTGCCTCATTCAGGCTGCGTGCATTCAACCGCAATATTAAGATTTGTGTGACAAACCTGTTTGCCGCAAGCTGGCTTTGTCTCGTATTAACATTTGCTCACTTGCTGTCCGGCATTTCATCAAACCCTAGTACAGTCCGGTGCAGATTTAACATTTATGTAATTAACATGCTTGTCGCCTACCGACCTTTCACTTTAATCAAAGTTGACTTAATGTCCGCCCGTCGTTTAGCCGAGGCGAGTTACACTCACTGGTAGAAGTTAACTTTTGTTGTACACGTGGTACTTTGTTTATGAGTTAAGGCGCTTCCCCAGCTGGGTTTATTTCGTTAAGTATTGATTCCCTTTATTGTATCAAATTGATGTATATACCGACCACGTCGGTACCGATGTAACATTCTAGGTCATGTGAAGTAGCCCAATAGATGTATTGAATGTTAATGACTTATGATTTTCCCCTTGTGTTGTGCATGTTTGTTTACAGGGTGACTCAGTCACTGTGTCAAGAGATCAATGTAAGGCGATGCCCGGATGTGGCGAATAAGCGTTGCAGGTAGGTCGGCGCGTTTGTCGCCACGCTGATGTTTCCAGAGCTAGTATTTGAGCACGTTTGGCCACATTTAGCTTTCAAGATTCGGCTGAGCATGGGTACTTCCCTGATTTGAATCTTGTGGCGCCCTATCACTTTCGTAACACCCTACAGATATATACCTCAATACGCTTGCCCTTTGGTGTCTCGTTTTAGGACCCCGACCCCCTCCCTGAGCGTATTTGAGCCGAGACCTTTAGCCTGAGTATTACGATTTCCAGGGTGAGAGTGCCTTTTTCCCGGACTTGTCGAGTCATTTGGTGCTCACACAGTTGTGGGTGTCGTTAAGTCGATTTAAATCTGTAACCTCGTAAACAATACCCAATGATTTGTTCTAATGTACTTAAATTCCAAAATCTTGCAAAATTAAGAGCGAACGCTAGCCAGGTCAGAAATTCTACCAAGTGTGCCTTTGCCACCACCCCTTGGCTCAACCCGCAGTGATCCTAATGCTATTCAGTACTAAGCTCGGGAATACACACCAAATAAACTACAGGCGGATATGCACCGGCTGATAAACGGAGAAGTATGTTGACAGTCCATGCTTAATTTCGTCACTTTTAGGTTTGGCAACGTCGACGGTAATCTCGTGTTTCAGTTTTACAAAGCCCATAGACACTATTCTAGCTCATTTGACTGTCTATGTTCACATTCTCTACCACCAATGTATAGTAAAGCGGTTTTTATATTTAGCAAACGCAAACTAAGCAGAACTGAACACAAAACATTAGTAGTGAAAAGACAGGCTTTTATTTAGCCCGCCGCACTAACAACACACAAGTCCATCAAATTATACATTAAATAAAAACAAAAAAGTGCGGAAAATTAGAAAAACGTTCCAAATTTCATGTAGTTTTGTTTTAAAATGAAGTTAAGAGAGGCATCTATAAAAAAGCGAAAATATTAAGTATGAACCATAAATATAATTTCATTACAATTGAAGAGATATTTTACTTGAGTTCTGAATTTCAAACTGACTGTTAAGGTACTGTTTTATATTTCAACAATATTATTTAAGTTTTTTTGAAGTTGAAGTCAGTAAGTAGAATTAAAAACTACACATTTATTTCAAAGTGTTTACTAGCTCTTCAGATGTATCGTGATAGATTATTTATAAAGTTTGGCGAAACATAATGGTAAATAATCAAAGTTTTAAAATAACACAATAATAATAAAAGAGAAAAATATACTCCATTATCAATAGAAGTTAAATAATTCTGGAGGCAAGAGAACGTAACGATCATACCACTTATATCAGTTACAGGAATAACATCAGAAAATTTTACAGAAAGCAATAATAGTACTAAAAACTAGTCAAGTAGTCAGAAAATCGTTTAGCCAATAGAATGTAACATGTCTTGTTTTTGAGTTTTTGACCCGTAGAGTTTACAATTTCCCAGCGACAGCGGGAAAAAAAACAATAAGTAATAATAATTATATTATTTTAATAATAATAATAATGATACATTTTTTACAATCATTTTTCCCATATAAATAATTAAAATTAAATTAAAAATAATTATGTTGTGTACTTACTAGATACTAAGTTCTTATTATACCTAAAAAAATCTGTAAAAGGGTTTACCCAGAACTTTCCTAGTCGACATTGTGGCACTAACACCCATATGCATAGTCGTTCGCCGGCGACTCGCTGCCGACCCGCCGGAGTTTCACTGCTCGCCGTACGAGAATTACATTGCATAGTCGCCCGCCGGTAAAACAATGAACGCGCGTTACTATAGTTTTCGACGGAGCGCCGGCGACGCGCTGGAGATCTGTCAGGCTGCGTCTCCCGCAAATTTTCGTGTGCAGTCCAGGGAACAAATAAGTACAATCGCATTAATTTTGTTGTTCACTTATTATGGTTAATTGTGTTACAGCAATGGATCGTGATATAGATATGTTGTATAACGCAAATAGAGATATTTTGGACTTAGAAATACACATACCCCGTCGGTAAGAAATTATAATTAACTAGCAACCAGTGAGACAAATGTCTCATTTAATAAAACAAAAAAGACCGTTTTTCAAATACTATCCATTCACAAAACTCGTGAACTGTCAAAACGCTGTCAAGTTGGTACCTTGTTTAAATTCTGTTTTGGAACTTGTGCTTACTGATTTTGGCAGCACTGAAATGTTTGAAATTTAAAAACTTGGCTTATGTCACTTTCTTGTAAAAAATAACCTCCCAAATTCTTTAATTTTTGTGCATACACTTCAATTGTTATGGAACAGAAATGAAAGAGGGTTTTATTATTAGAAAGGTAAAAAAGGCTATAGTTGATTATTACAAAGAAAAACTGGAAGAAAATAGTTGTGACTTTTGACACATGTAACATAAACATAACCTTACTTTAAATATTACTAGAAATCACTAGATCCGAAGTACATTCCCAAAAAAACTCTAATTTTCAGTTATACTCAGCAAATATTTAAAAAATTTGACATTGACAGTTCATGAGTTTTGTGAATGGATAATAGAACGCGTATTAAATAAAAACAATAATATTTTTTAAAATCACGTGATTGAAATTTGGTTCCTGACCTGACATGACCATTCCAAACATAACTTTAATAACTTTTTTCTCTATTTCTTACGGTTTGGCTGCTGAAACAGCGTCCCGGACGGACGGAAATCACGTGATTTCTCGAAAACCGGAAGTGTCACGTGACTGAAATTCGGTTACTGACCTGACATGACCATTCCAAACATATAACTTTCATAACTTTTTTCTCTATCTCTTACGGTTTGGCTGCTGAAACAGCGTCCCGGACTGACGGAAATCGCGTGATTTCTCGAAAACCGGAAGTGTCACTTGACTGAAATTCGGTTCCTGACCTGACATTACCATTCCAAACATATAACTTTCATAACTTTTTTCTCTATCTCTTACGGTTTGGCTGCTGAAACAGCGTCCCGGACAGACAAGTCTATTAGATAAAGGATGGTAATAGGAAAATTTAGTGGGCGTAGCACAAACGCCACAAACACGGTACTAAATTAAGGTTAAAATCGTCACATGGTCAGCACGGTCACGAATTTTAAAGCATGCGCGTAGTAAATAAGGAACTGTATGAAGCTGAAATATATACGAGGTCTGGGTCTCTAAGCAGTATATTATGTTTTGAGTAAACAAGGGTTTGCGCACGAGCAAGTATTTCGGCGATCCGCTAAGTGGCGAACGACTATGCAATGCAAATTAGGCTCCGAGCAAATCGCTGGGATCTTCGCCGAGAGAAATCTCCTGCGACTCGCCGGCGTGCCGCTGGCGAACGACTATGCATACGGGTGTAAATAATTTTAAAAATCAAATTAAGTTAGGAGTAAAAATATCTTTATGTTTTTAATAAATTAAATACATTTTCAAATAATACAAAATAAATCCCGCTGGGGTTTGAACCCGCCGCATCTGCAGAGCGATCGTAACCGCACCCCTGCGTAGAGATCGTACCTGCATCGACAAAGCCACCGAGACTCTTCGAAATAAGTCCGGCGCGCGCCTCTCTTCAACAGAATGTTGTTACTGTTGAAACGTTTTTACTCTTTTATGGCATTATCCTGTATCGGTTGAGTCTTATTTTCGGCAAATGTAAAGCCTGACCTATGTGAAAGTTATTGCTTCCTTCTATTTCAAAATTAACCCAAAAATAAACAAAATTTTATTTTCTTAAGGTGATCACCCTGTATATATTTGTATGAAATTGTACCGGTTTCATGCGAGGTAGATATAGTACAGTGTGTCCCCGGATGGACGTAACTATACTTGTAAACTTCCTTATTTTGCATTTTCGGAAGAACAGTCATTCTTCATAAAAAGTTTTGCTTCATCTAGCAAGTCCACAGAAATTACCAAAATTTCGAAATAACATACAGGGTGGTTAGAAAACGAGACTACGTGAAATTTAGTTAAGAATAAACTACCTTTTATTTGAAAGGAAAGTATAAGTATTACTGGCAAAAGATGTTTGAAATTTCAATAGAAGCTCACATATCTATTCTGAACGTTGTATCTCAAAGTAGATTTTTTATCTTTATTGAGATAAATAAGTAATAGCAAAATTATTACTAGTATAAATTTTGCCAACGTGGTTATCGCAGGTATCTAATGAAAACAAATGCAACTGAGAATTTACTCAAATGATTGATTTCATGTCAAGTAATTGTTAGTCAATGTTTGAATTCCTTTCTTATATATTGGTAATATAAGGTTGTTTTTCCAGTCTCTTGGGATTTTCTTCTCTTCCCAGGCTTGTTTGCAAATCTTCCATAACCAGTCTATTCCTTCTTGTCCCAGCCCCTTTGACATCTTCGGCGCTATTCTGTCTTCCCCGCATGCTTTCCCAGTTTTTATTTTTTGAATTGCCTCTTTTACTTCTTCCCTCTTAATGGTTTGTTCCTGGCTTTTTTGTTCTTGAGTTTTACTGACTTCCGATTCTACTGTCGTGTTATACTTATTCTTGTAGTTCTTTCCATGTTTCTAGTATTTTCTTCGTATCTGTTTGTATTTGTCCTTGGTTGTTTTTTATTGCTTTTATACTTTTCCTTTTATCTCCTCTTAATCTTTTTATTCTCGTCCAGAATTTCCCTGTGTTTATTCTGTGTACTTCTGTTATCTCCTCTCCCATCTTCTTCCATGATTCCTTTTTTGCTATCTGAATTGCTTCTTTCACTTTGTCTCTCTTTCTTCTGTATTCTTTTTTATCTCCCATTCCTTTTGTTTGTATATACCTTTTACAAGCCACCTTCTTTTCTTTTACCAATCCTCTTATTTCTTCAGTCCACCAGCTTGTCGCTTTCATGTGTTTGTTGAATTTTCATACACCACATATTTTTTCTGCTGCCTTCTTCAGTGTTTCCTTGAAGTCTCTCCATCTTTCTTCTAGTGTCCACATTGTTTGCATATTCCATTTTCGTTGAAATTTTTTGTCTGTGTCCATCTGATATTTTTCTTTGCTCTCTGTATTTTTAAGTTTATGTATTGCTAGACTACTATATTTTCTTATTTCGTGGGTGTTATTTAATCTTGCTTGGTATTCTGCTGTTACTAATCTGTGTTGTGTTCCTATTTCTGCTTCTTTCTTTGTTTCAGTTTTTTTAATCTTCTCCGTTAAGTCCTGTGTGTAATTTATGTAGTTTATTAAAGTTTTGGCGTTTCTTTCTTCTGCTAAAAATGTGTATCTGTCTTCTAATGGTTGTTCCCACAGTGTGTTATCTATTAATATATCATTTCTTCTGCAGAAATCTATTATTTTTATTCCGTTTCTATTTTGGGTTCTTTCTCCATACCCCCCCATACATCCCATTCCTCTGCTTTGATCATTTCCAACTCTACTGTTCCAGTCCCCCATTATTATCGTCTTCTGGTTTTCTTCTCTCAGTTCATCTTGGATTTGTTGTAAGTCTGCTTAGTCTGCATAAAAGTTTGCCATTTCCTCTTCTACGGTTCCTTCTATTGGTGCATATATTTGTATAATATTGATTGTTTCTTCTAATTTTAAGGTTATTGCTATTATTAGTGGGTTTATTGTATTAACGTCAGTTATTCTTTTGTTTATTTCCTCCATTATTATTATATCTACTCCCTCCTTCGCTTTTTGTTGTGGGTCTGCCCCCTACTAATATAGGATATATTTATTTGTTAAATATGTATTTCCGTTGCCCTTTTTCTTGGTTTCGCTTATTCCTAGGATTTGTATGTTGTTTCTTTCCATTTCTTCTGTTATTTCTATTTCTTTCCCTGTTAGTGTCCCTATATTCCAGATTCCTATTCCTACTGTTTCATTTTGAATTTCTTTTCCTTATTTTTTTATTGTATTGTTTATATTCATGTCCTTACTCATGTCCTGTTTCGTTGCCCATGTCTTTATTTTTATTCCCTTACTCCTTACTTCCTCTCGGAGTTTTTTGGGATTGTACCTGTATCTCTATTTGTTCTGATTATTTTCCGCATCCTTTCTTGTAAATCTTCTTCCTGCGATCTCTCGCTACATGTTCTTCCGCCCATCTTATCCTTTTCTTTTGGTGTTCCTTCAGTCAGCGGTTTTGTTGCTGTTTCTTTCTCTATCTCTATTTCTTTCAGGTTGTCCAGGTAATGTTCCTCTCCGTTTATTATTAGCTTTTTATATCTCAAGATTACATGATGTCCCTGTGTTCTTATTTTATTTCTGTATCTTATCAATTCTTTTCTGATTTTCTGTGTCTCCTTTGAGTAATCTTCCTCTATGAATATATTTCTTCCCTTTAGTTTTTTGGTTCCTCTCATAATCTCAATTTTCTTTGTCCATTTTCCTAGTTCCATTAGAATTGGTCTTGTTTTTCCGCTTTGGTATTTGGCCAGTCTTCTATTTTCTACTACCTCTTCTTCCATTGCAATTTCTATTCCCATGTCTCTAATGGTCGCCCTTATTTTCTCTTGTAATAGCAAATTATTTTCCTCGCCTTGATCTTCGATGCCGTGGATTATTACATTCCTTTTTTCGTTTTCTCTATTAAATTCTTCGATTTTCCTCTCATATTGTAAGTTGTTTAATTTTATTTGGTGAATTTCCCTCTTATTTTGTTCATTTTCTTGTTTAATTGTGTTTATTTCTTTTTATAGGAGATCTACTTCTCTTTCTATACGTAAATCCCTTTCCTCCATTCTGTCTAGTTTCTTATTCATTTCTTCTGAATCAGAATACATGCATAGAAATGTTGGAAAACTTCTTCCTTCCTGCACTACATGAGGTAAACTTGCAGAAGAGACAGGCGCTTCATTTTTAACAGGACGGTTGTCCTGCTCGTAGAGCAATTCGAGTTAGGGATGGTTAAATAGACATTTTCCTAATAAATGCATTGAACAGTTCGGTCCTATTAGATGGCTTCATCGCTCTTCAGACATTACTCCATTAAGCTCTTTTTATGGGGATATCTTAAGCAGAAAGTTTACGAGTATGATTTGCAGGATGATAAAAATATTTTAAGACAGAAAATTACAGAAGCTATAGCGGACATTCACCTAGTGTTCGAAAAGTTGTAACACTAGGAGGGCAACATGTAGAATAGGTTTTCTTTGTTTTTGTGTATTGTAAAAATTGTGTAATAAATTGTAACCACCCTGTATGTATCAACTTTGACATACAACGTTCAGATTAGATATGTGAGCTTCTATTGAAATTTAAAACATCTTTTCCCAGTAATACTTATACTTTCCTTTCAAATAAAAAGTACTTTATTCTTGAACAAATTTCACGTAGTCTCGTTTTCTAATCACCCTATATGTGATTTTGAAATTTTGGTAGTGGCTACGGTCTTGGTAGATGAAGCAAAACTTTTTATGAAGAATGACTGTTCTTTCTAAAATGCAAAATAAAGAAGTTTATAAGTATACTTAGGAACATCTGGGGACACACTGTATATATGTATGCAAAATATCGTCTTCCTCCGACAAATAGTTTTTGAGCTATACTGCCAACAGACAGACGAAATTAAGAAAACCTCTTTTATGGGACCTTGAAACGTGAAGATCTGAAGAAATCTCGGAAGGTGATTTTTTCGTGATTACAATACTTCCCTCGCCTGAAAGACGAGGGATGTAAAAAGGGGAGGATGGTTCCACCACATACCCCTGTCCTGAATCGAGCAGCCATCCATGACCATAGGAAATGACCAAAAAACTTCGGAAAACCTTGTTAGCCCTATCAAACTTTATTGTCCTAACTTTACAGATGTCATATAGTAGATTAGTACGTGGGTTGGGCGATCCAGACATCAACTGCTAGCATAGCTAGCGAAGGTACCTTACACTTTACCCCTGAAATTCCACCAAAGAAGAAACGCCTACCAGAGATGACTTCTTATCCTCTGTACTATGAACGTGCATCTTATATTGTCTTACATCTAACTTATATCTAACTCTTCACTACCTAAACCTTATACATTGCTAACCTACTTATTCTATATGTTGGCTTTCCGTGCTGTGCCTAGGTGTAGGTGGCAGGAAGGGAGGAAGGCCTGAAAAGAAAAATAAATGCTGAAAAGGAACTGGTTTTTTAGAAAATGCCTTAAATAAAAACGCCAAAAAGGTTTGCTTCATGTGCTTCAAGGTTGCAATGTCAGCACGTTCTCCCGATTGCCCATATTCGCAAGGTGGGAGCTTGATCTAGGTAGGGCCTAATCCATCTGTACACTATCCGGATGCGGGGTCGAACATCTTCAATCTTCTCGAGTTTCTATGCCCTACCTCCCTTCTTTCGCGCGCCCGCCGAGTCTTCAGTTGTGAGTATATTGTATAGGTAATATAAATTAAAGATTACACTAAAATGCAGTTGTTCCCAATAAAAAATTAATCTCTAATTTCTAATCCTCGAATATGCCTTGGATCAAATAAAAACTTAATAATGCAGGAATTATTTTTTGTCTCCAAAACTCTGGTTCCCTAGACATTTTTTAAGTAAGCATTCCTTTCGGTGTCCATATGACAAATAAACATGTAGTTTTGTTACAAATTTCCAGCTGCCCTTGAATTTGGTAGAAGTAATTATGATTTTGTTTTAATGCTAACCCGTTCTCTGCATCGTATGTTGCAAACTTCAATTTTTCCTTGTTCTATTGCTTCACTGGAATGTAGTTGAGATGTAACTGATGGACATTTTATTTCGATAATTACTTCATCGTCTATTAGTCCCTCTGGACTAGCTCCGCGAAAGCAATAATATGGATGAACAAATAGACCACATCCTGACACGCTTACTGAAAACCCTTTTTCACTTGTTTAATAGCAAACGGCTCATGTTTGGTACCATACCGTGTATGTTCTTTCCCACAAAATTTGAAGTAAAGTAAATATTTTACTTTTGTAGCTCGGTTCTTGCTTCCATTTCTGGTTAGAGCTTTGTTGTCTCGTTTCCAGTTCTAATTTGAAAGTTCTTCTGGATTTTTACACAATTTTGTTAAGAATTGTGCTTTCTTCTGCTTGTAAACATCTGGGTTTAGATTGTCTTGGTCGACGTCTATCAATTGAAGACCATAATTGTTATCAGGTAATTGAACTGTTGGTTTTTTTCGTGGAGGTACGTCATCACCAAATTTCTGAATATATTTCTTTTTGTAACCTCCAGGACTTTTATCAGCCAGTGCTTTATGCATTGTTCTATGATTGTAAGACACTGTAGCGGCTCTACAGCGAATTTGGTACTGTTGCTTTTTAGAAAATTCTATTCTCTTTCCTCCCACAAATTTGCTTACAATTGAATTATACTGTTCGACTGTATTGTTGTCCAGGTTTTTCAGTAAACTTGTTGTGCATTTAACTAACCTATTTATGCAAATATCAATATCTTGATATATACCGCATTCTTTCATTGCGGGCACAAAGTTTTCTTCGTCGATGCGAGGATTACAGTGAAAGTAGATAATTTCCACACATTTATCATGCTCCCCAAAAACATGTGAAACACTCTTTAATACATCAAAAGCCATCAAGCCAGACCTTTGTTGAAAACTTTCTTAATTCCGACATTCTATAGTGCGAAGCTTTTGTTACTGCGGTCCTAAGTCTTTTGTTTTTCGCAAAAAAGGACTGACCGATATATTTTTGGAATTGCTTTTACTTTTCGCGCTAATTTCTCGAAGTTTAGTGCAATAATTTTTACACTCTATTTTTTCCACAAGCAAGGTACCGTATGGTTTATATTGCAACAATTTCTTATGCACGCTACTGTCCCCATCACAGTGTTACCAATCCTATTACTATAGTAACAGATTTATTACTTTTTACCCGCGCCTGTTACGCTATTACTCTTAAAGCAAAATTTATTACGTTTTTCAATTTCTATTACTATTCTATTACGTTTCTATTAAATTTCTTTTTTTATGTTGGAACAAAATCTGCATGTAATAGTTTTTAAACATTAACAGATTATATGAACGTATGTTATTTTTTATAATGAAGGGCCAATTTAACACTATTATCTTGTACTTATAAAATTTTTTGAACTTTGCTCGGTATGGGACAATCGTAGGCTGCTAGTAAACTTTTGAAAAATGTATCGGCTCTTGTGTAAAGTATGTAAATAGTCATCGCTATGAGATGGTCAGATTTTTTCATATGAAATGCAATCTAGGGAGAGCATTGTCACTAGATAGAATTGTGTTGGTTCATATGTTTCTGCTTATTATTTTTGCAGTGAGGCTAGGTTTCATGCTGAGCGGTTGACATCTTAATTATTTTAAATTGTAGTACTGTTCGTTATTAAGTGAATTTGTCCTCAGTTCAATACCTATCTAGTTAAAACTAATTTATAAAATCAGATTTCAAGTTTATAATAGGCGGAACTAAAATTTAAAATAATTAAATGTCAACCACTCAACATGAAACCTAACCTCACTGCAAAAATAATGTACCAACCCAAATCAGTCTAGTGCAGTGTTGCCAACTCTTCATTTCTTTCCGTAATAGAAATTTTAAAAAATAGTAATAGATTTGGCAGTTTGGGTAATAGACTAATAATAATTGAAATTCTACTCAAATCCGTCAAAATAATCAGTTTTTTATGTTAACGTTAACTTTTGAACTCAGCCTTTAACCTCTGTAGACTAACTATGAAAAGTTATATAGCCCATTTTTTATATGGAAATGAAAATAGGGAAATTCTAAGGAAACAATTGGCAACAAGCATTATCGCTAAACTGATTTGTGTTGGTACATTATTTTTGCAATGAGGTTAGGTTTGATGTTGAGTGGTTGACATTTAATTATTTTAAATTTTAGTTGTGTCTATTATAAACTTGAAATCTGATTTTATAAATTAATTTTAACTAGATAGGTATTGAACCGAGGACAATTTCTTATTATAACAAACAGTACTACAATTTAAAAGAATTAAAATGTCAACCATGAAACCTAACCTCACTGCAAAAATAAGAACCAGAAATGTATGTACCAACACAATTCTATCTAGTGGCAATGCTTTCCCTAGATATTTCATTTCATAAGAAAAAAATCTGCAAAAGGCTTTACTCAGAACTTCCCTCGCCCGAATTAACCCAAAAATAAACAAAATTTTATTATATTAAGGTGCTCACTCTGTATATATTTGTATGAAATTGTACCAGTTTCATGCGAGGTAGATATATAATATGTATGCAAAATATCGTCTTCCTCCGACAAATAGTTTTTGAGCTATACTGCCAACAGACAGTCAGACAGATAGACAGACGGAATTAAGAAAACCTCTTTTTTGTCATCTAGGGATCTCGAAACGTGAAGATCTGAAGAAATCTCGGAAGGTGATTTTTTCGTGATTACAATACTTCATTCGCCTTTCAGACGAGGGAAGTAAAAATTTAATATATAATAGCGATAACTATTTACTTTGCACAAGAGCCGATATTTTTCAAAAGTTTACTAGGCTACGATTGCCTCACGCCGAGCAAAGTGTAATAAATTTTACAATTTACAAGATAATAGTGTTAAATTGGCTCTTTATTATAAAAAAAATCTGGTGTGATACGCTCACACAACTTCCTTTTACAGTGATCTTATAATAAGGCAAAAATTTGATTTTAAATTTTTCAGCATTTGTCAAAAATCTTAAAAAATTGCAAATTCTACAAAAACGGTACAAAATAGAGCATTAGATCAAGAGACATATTTTCTTTAAAATTACAAGCTGAATTCAAAAATGTATTAATATACCAGGTGTTCTACTTAAAATAGAAGTTAATATAAAAAATTGAAAAAAAAAACAAAAGAAACCCATTTTAGAGGTATTTAACTGGAAAATCACCTATATCACATCAATACACATTAAAAATGTAAAGTTTGCAAAAAATCGTTAGAAAAATCGAAAAAACCTGAAAAATCACAAGAGTAAACACCTATTTCTGGTTATGCGATTTTCTTAAAAAGCTTGCTGTCTCATCTACATAGTACAAAAAACTTATATATATATATATATATATAACTTATAACGCCATACCTCTTTTCGTTTTTGAGATATTCTGTTCACAGACACACAGACAGACACACCCACAGTACACAAACAGACAAATATGTTTTTTGGGTTCAGGGGACTCTAAAACGTGAAGATCTGTTGAAAACTCAATTTCGAATTTTTGAAGTGAATCCAATACTTCCTTTATTGTAAAAGGAAGTAATAACATGAATTCATATAATCTGTTAATGTTTAACTAAAAATTATTACCTACAGATTTTGTTTTAACATAAGAAAATAATAGAAACGTAATAGAATAGTAATAGAAATTGCAAAACGTAATAAATTTTACTTTAAGAGTAATAGCGTAATAGGCACCGGTAAAAAGTAATAAATCTGTTACTATGGTAATAGTGTTGGCTACACTGGTCTAGTGATAATGCTTGTTGCCAATTGTTTCTTTAGAATTTCGATACTTGCATTTCCATATAAAAAATGCGCTATATAACTTTCCGTAGAGTTAGTCTACAGAGGTTAAACATCGAGTTCAAACTTTAAGGTTAACATAAAAAACTGATGATTTTTACGGATTTGAGTAGAATTTTAATTATTATTAGTCTATTACCCAAACTGCCAAATCTAATAGGTACTATTTTTAAAAATTTCTATTAGGTACGGAAAAAAATCAAGAGTTGGCAACACTGCCCCATCATCAATTAGCTGACTGCAGATAACACCATGCATTTGTAGTCTTTTCTTAAACCCTTCAACTATAATGTCGGATTCCATACCTGTAGATGGGACGGTTTGAAACATTTGTGTTGTGGTGCATCTCGATTCTTTCATTTGTCACACATATAGCAATATTTGTTTCTAATTCCAATAAATAAAATTAGTTTTGTACTTTGACCAAGCGCCATTTGCCACAACTTATATGCACGGTATACCTTTATCATTTACTTCTCCAGCTTCTGAGCATCCATTTGTCCAGCTTTTTCCATTGATTTGAAGCACACAGTGTCAATAACGTCCGACACTTTATTTAAATATTTACCATACGTAGTGAAACTCATAAATGGTACATTTAGTGTTGCCATCAGTTCTAACGCAAATACTGAGAAGAATGGAGATCCCGAGAAAACTAAGAAAATTCATCGAAATAACGATGAGGAACTCAAAAGCAGTGGTAAAGACAAGAGAAGACCAAACAGAAGAATTCAACATCAACAGGGGGGAGCCAAGGAGCCAAGGAGACACGCTCTCAACGACACTTTTTAATCTGGCACTGGAAGACGTAATAAGACGATTAGATATACAAGGTAGTATAAGAAGCAAGGAAGCACAAATCATTGCCTATGCGGATGATATAGTCATCATCTCAAGATCATGAAAAAAATTAAAGGAGATTTTTATAAGAATGGAGAAAGAAGCAGATGAAGTAGAGCTGACAATCATTCAAAGTAAAACAAAATATATGAAATGTCAAAGAGGAAAAATTGATGATATTAAGGAAGTAAATATAGGAGAATATACCTTTGAAAAAGTACGATCCTTCAAATATCTGGGAATCCAACTATTATATAATAACGACCGTAGTGAAGAGATCAAGGAGAGAATTCAAATGGGACATAAGGCATACTATGCAAATACAAACATACTGAAAAGTAAAAAAGTGAAGATGAAGACTAAAATACGAACCTATAAGTGCTTAATTAGACCAGTGGTATTATATGGCTCAGAAATAATGTGCCTACGCAAATAGAACAAGAACAATTAAGGATATTTGAGAGTAAAGTATTAAGAACGATAACAGGAGCCAAGAAAATAGGAAATGGAGAGCACAGACAATACATGAATCACGAGCTACTGGGGATAATGGAAGGAGAAGACATCGTGAAGATAATGAAAGCACAACGGATCAGATGGCTTGGACATATAATGAGAGTGGAAGACATAAGAATTCTAAAAAAAGTAACAACGTGGAAGCCGGATAAGAATAGACCGAGAGGAAGGCCAAGAAACAGGTGGTACGAAGAAGTGACAGAAGACTTAAGAATCATGAAAATAAAGGACTGGAAAGAGAAAACAAGAAATAGGATAGAATGAAGGAAGATAGTGGAGAAAGCAAAAACTCACCAGAAACTATAAAAGTAAAATAAAGAATTGGAAACAGGGGACTAATCCACCCCAACAAGAGGATTACATTCTTCGGAAAGAAGTGGCGATATTCTATCAAGAATGAAAAGCCAATTATTATTATCAGTTCTTCTGATTGCGAATACCTAATACACCCATTGAAGTAGTCGCCAGAGCAACGTCTGAATTTATGTTTCTGTGGTTATCAGATTCAGGTTCCGTGGAAAATTCTGTTTTAATATCACACATTTTACGTTTTAATAAAAATATGCTGTTTAAACCTTTTCACCCGTCTGAAACTACTTCCGTATTTGCAATATTACAGTCCAGTAAAGAATGACTGCCAGAAAAAATTTGTCTAAACAAATGATCAATGTTAAATATTCTTCGACCACTTGGTGGCGACACACATTTTTCTCACTTTCAACCAAATATGGTTCCAATTCTCCCGCGGATTTGTAAGATAAATCGAAGCGAACAGTATTCACAATACATTTTTGAGCTTCAGTATGTTTTTTTACCGCACTTACACTCTTCGTTTTACTTTTCTTATGCCATCTTTTAACCATTCGGGTTCTACTTTTTCGCTTGGAAGGGAGTGTACAATTTTTGCCAGACCTTTTTTCGCGTTCAGTATACTTGCCCATTATCTTATGAAAAATCACATAACTTTAACGTATTTTATCGAAAATAATTTTAACACGACACGAATACACATGGCTGACTTTTCAATGCATCATGCGCTCTTCTAAGTTCGTACACGAGGCAGTGGCCAGTAGCAACGTGCAGCGTGGCCAGTAGCAACGTGCAGCGTTGCCGATGTCTAACACGGAGCTCGCATCTAATATACACCACCTAGCGCAGACTAATTTTGGTTCACGAAAATTATTTATTTCAGATGGGTTGTTGAAGGTAATAGGATAATTTTTTCACCACAGCAATGCTAATTATATTTTTCATATTGCTGTCAATGTTTTTCAAAATTTTACAGCTTTTACGATTTCTATCATTTAATGAAAACTAGGATCACGTTTTAAATGTGCTTTTATAGATATAATGAAAAAAACCGGATCAATGTATCATTGATAATAATAAAGTTATTGGCAATCTACTACAGACAGATCAATAAAAAAACCATTTAGGGCAGGCTGTGATATGTGTTATACGTTTGGCAGTACTGAAGTGTATTGTCAGTCTATGTCAAATTCGAGATTAGTAGGTTAGGTTTTGTTTGTTGTTTGACACAGACCGACGTAAAACTTAACCTGCAAATCTTGAATTTGACATAGACTGACAATACACTTCAGTAGTGCCAAACGAATAACACATATCACAGCCCTAATTGGTTTTTTTATTGATCTGTCTGTATAATGTGCTGTGTAATACGCTCTGAAGGACCAGTAGTGAGGGGTGGTTCTAGAATTGTCCAAAACCACTGCCTCCTACACTTACAAGCCATGCTGTTGGAGATTTGGCAACGCTGATCGTAGACCAATTTTTGTACTGTTTATTTATAAAAATGTCTGTTGAAATGTGGCGTGTGATTAAATATTAATATGTTGGACTGCTCTAAGTTTAACGAAATACATTTATTTATATTACTGTACTGTTCGTGATAAGTGCAAGTAAAATTGCTGCTAGAATTCATGGGGTTTATTAAGTATTTCACTGAGGTAAGTAACAACCTAACCTCATTTTTAGGGTATTTCTTGTAACTTTTAATTTTATATTTAGAATTCCACGAAGACGATGTGTACCAACCACAACAGTACCTTAAAAGAACATCGTATGCAAACGCTAACATTTTATTTTCAAATGAACGAGATCCGAAAGAAAGCATGGCTTCGTGCAACAGCACGAGAACGTTGAACCCTAACAAAAAGTTCTGTCATGTGTGAAATACATTTTAATGGAAAATACATTTGAAAACGTTAGAAATGAGAGTGGGGAAATGCAGAACTGTTGATGCATTACCCTCAATTAGCTGACAAAGCTGTCCCAAGCGTATTTCCAAATTTACCAACATATTGTCGTCGAAAGCGCCTCAAGAAAGGACAAATCCTGAATGTAGAAGAAGACAAATATTGGAAAGACATGCACAAACAGTGAAAGTGTTTTTAAGTGATGACACCAGCAGTTTTTGAAGTTTATGGAACAATTTGCGTCACACAAATTTAGATGTTACCAAGCAGATAAGTTTATTATGTTCAAATAAGATTATTTACAGCTGTAGCACCATATTTTTGCATATATGTTGTACTCTCAATCAGCAGTGGTGTATAGAAAGTTACAAACTTTAAAATAATTACAGAAATGTTCTTTTATACATATGTTACATAGGTTAGGTTGTTTTATTTTTATAAATATACTGTTACATGTTTGTATTACTTGACTATGTAAATAAATGTCACCATTACAGAAGCTATCTTTAGTTAGTATAATTTGATAAAGAGTAAAACTGTGCTCTTTAACGCAAAATGATTTCAAATGGGAGTATTGTAATTTAGGACCACCAACTACCAGAGATGCAATGTTGCCAAGTCTAACAGCATGGCTTGTAAGTGTAGGGGGCAGTGCCAAAACTCATTACTGTCTGTAGTAATCTTTGTTGCGAGTTAAAATAAGTTAAAGTTAAATAAGCCAATATAAAAACAAACAAAAAATCTAAAAATGGTTTGAATCAAAGAATTTACTTATAACAAAAACCAATATTATTATTTACTTTTACAATTATTACACAAATTAATCACGTTTCATTTTATAAAAAAGCTAATAATTAAAGATGTAATTAAAAAATTATTTTTTCAAATACATTATTATTTCACTGGCTAAGTTATCACGATTGTTATAATTTACCTGAAAGAATAAAAGTTAACTTATGATATAAATATATTCACAAACTTACCGTAATCACATTATTTTTTGTGTCTGTAATAAGTGATTCCACTAAAGGTATTCGTGCTCCTCGTAGAACCGGTACTGTAGCTAAGATCGATATATCATTTCTTTTAAAGGCGTTTTGCACACTAGTTTGAAATTTGCTGCTAAATAGTTCCATCTTTCCTATTTCATCTAGTACTAAAACACCTCCGCTTATCTGAAATTCAAGAATTTTAGTAATATTACATACAATGTTTTCTACAAGATCATTTATTACGTTTGTAAACATTTTTAAACAACATATTCATTCAAAGTTTCCTATGAATATAATTATTTCCGCCTCCTTATTGAAATACCTACAATTAGTGCCATTGTTAGGAAAGGCCATGTGTAGAGAGTTGAGAGATCTACAATATGTTATTAAGTTGGCTCGAGAACTTGTGATGATAACTTTTTACTTTCAGTTCTAAAGCGACGTTCACTCTGATGATGCAAGCTGCAGTCTTGCGAAACGTTAGTTGATATGCGTGCACAAAGTAAAAAGGTACTAAAACAACACGAGTCATCAAAGAGCATAGCCATCGCATAGATACTTGCTTAAGCCAAAAACTGAATTTTAATAATGATGATTCAAGTAAAGTATTAACTACTATACTATTACAAGTGCGGATCGAATAGGTCTTGTTAATCAGCATACATATGAGCGTTTGTGAATCTGACACTTGGCTCGTGAAACACTCAAAGTGAATGCTTCAGTAAGTATGAGATTAATGCTAAACACGTGGGAATCTGACCCGTCGTGTGCCGGACGACCAAAGTGGTTCGTTGGGCTAAGACCTAGTACGCAATGATTCCTTAAGCTTCTCGCTTCCGTATATATACAATGTTCATACAATTACGTAAGATTTCCTATTCTAGTCACAACAATGGCATTGTATCTACAAGACGAAGAGTCGACACACTTTCACTAGTGCGTACAAGGGCTGGAGATTTATGATGCACCCACTGGACATTCACTCTCGATTTTTAAAGCTGCAGTTTTACTGCCGTATTGTTCGTTCACTTTCGCTTCTTATTTAGAAAAGTGTTCGTCAGATTTGAGAATTCCTTTTCGCTTTTGTTTGCAGGAACTCGTGGACGTTTAGAGAGTTTCTCTCTTTTTTATTCCGCCATACAAATCACTTTTTGACATTAGGCGTTTTTACTCCTTTAGCTCGAAAGTTTCCAAATGGCACTTAAGCTAACTGCTTGCACTTCGAGAATTTTTATTGCACGCACTGTTTAATTTTATGGGCGAGTTTCCTCTTCTTGGCAACGATCTTTTATAATTTATTGCTCCGCTACACAAGTATAGTCTATTTTTTTTGCTTTATGATTCAGAGCAGGCTTTGCATTTGCATTATACCATTATAGGCGAATTTCGGTTCTACCTATACCACCTGGGAAACCTCGGACTACCTTTTTTTTTTTTAAAGAGGGTAGTATCTATTTTGCGTATTTTTAAGAACATGCGTTATATAATATACGAAATAAAGTAGTAAATTACGAAATATTTAACAACAGCATATTATTTTATAATATATGGTGGTTTTCTCTGAGTTTTCATTGGCAGGGGATGAGTAGCTGATTTACATCGGGACGAAGATGATTTTTTCTTACCAGATTTTACCTTGTCTAGTTCTGGTTAAGGAGATGGTGCTTCCAAAGTTGACAGTGATATTGCTGGAGCAAACTACTAATAATGTCAAAACCCTGCTATAACTGTCAATGTGTTAGGCTATAATAAGTAGTATCATACTTCACCATGGCTAAAATTACTGAAAAATTAACATTAAATAAGGCATCGCTTTATTTTAAGAACCATTATTTACACATTACACATCATTGTTATCAAACTGTACAGAAATGTTGTAAAACTTCTAGACTTTAATTTATCTTATTAAATGTACTAGGTATGTAAAAATATATTGTTAACTACCTGCTGATGATTTTTGTTTACAGATTATTTACGTAAAACATATGACAGGTATTTGAAAATACTTTGATAGAACGGTTTTTTAAGATAAATGGTAATTTACTAAAATTTAGATGGTTACACTTCAAGATAGTCGGAAGCTGATTACAAAAAGAAATATAACTCGTCTTACGATTCTGTAGCAGATTCGTCTAACCTAATAATAAGATAACTCTTCCCGCACTATAGTTTCCTTGCATTCACAGTTTTGTACATGTAACCCAGTTTTTTAATGTCTGGTATAATTTTTGCACGACTTCCAGTATAATTTAGTACCTCCCTAGTACTTGTAATAAAGTATCCAAAGTAAATACATATTATTTTTCGTTGAAACCCCAATTTTTTTTTCTTAATATCCTCTCTGAAACTGTATTCCTCACAAGCTACATATTCTTTTTCCTTATTCGTACTTTGCTGTAGTTCTAAATTCGCTTCATTTAAAATGTTCAACAGAGTTGCATTTGAAATGTAGCATTATAAAAATTGTTAGAAAAGTAATATCTGTTTAATTCTTAATAACATCAAAGATTTGAGTAACTTTCAATGGTAGCTGCGTTAGTTAAATTAACGTTGATTGGAACCACCCTGAGGCTGGAAATCTCTCTCTGAACCTTGTAAATTGTCTATTCTTGCTGCAGCCCAAAACTAGTAGGCCTCCGGATCGACTTTGCTGTTGGAATTTGCCCTGTAAGTCGAGGTTCGATGCTGGCTCGCCAAATGAAAGGATGCCACAGCTCTAATAAATCTGGTGATGAACCCCTGCTCCAAATCTCTGCACGCTGGCACCAAGGAGGGTCTGCTCTACATGCTGGATACCAATTTCAGCCGACCTCTGCTCCGAAACTCGTAGAAAAGTGCCCTCGATGTCGAATGCACCTGCTCAAATCTTGCAGCACAGATCCCTCTTCACTGGGATATTTCAGCACAATGAATTTATAGACACAGATGCTCTGCACACCGAAGAATATTAAAAACAACTTTTCAACTTCAACAGAAAACTTTTATATTTGAAAATTTACAATCTTCTGGAAGGCAAATTTGCACACAACTCATTTTTTTATGGCTTCGACTGGCAATAATAAATTGAACATCAGGTAACTTAGCAACTAATACATCAATTGTTCTGGAAGTAAGATTTGATACAATTATTTAACTTAGAAACTAAACTGTTCTTCAATAATTGTCAATTGTAGCATTTTGTAACTTAAATCTCTGTTTTTATACACTATTAGTTTTAATTGCATTGTTTTTCACGAGTTCTGATTAGCACTGAACAACTGTCTTTATCCTTTAGTAGCTTGCCTTATCTTGCTCTTTGCAATCTATGCTTGATTAGCTCTGCTTTGCACCGGTTTTTTACCCATCAGTTGCGTTAGCCATTTGCTGGCCGATAAAATTTAACTCTTAACGCTTCCTATAATTTTCGTACCTCTCAAACATCTCTGTATCAATGTGAATTCACATTATTGTCTTGACTTTTCAATATTAACTCTGTCAGTCCACATAATTTGAGTACATCTACCATAACTAGCACATTTTATGAAATTCAAGTTAAACGTAACCCCTTCGATATTGTTTAATCTAATGCTAACCTCTGTCAATCAAATTATAGCTACTGCTAATCATATCTTGTGCATTTATTAGTGTATAACAGTTACTTTAATGTTGCAATAAACAAAAGAGTAATTGTGTGCCTATTTGAAGCTTTATTTAATTTTCGTCTCACATTGTATTGAAGTTGATCAATTCGAGAAACTTGCCTAAAATTTATTTAGAAAACTTTCCCTTCTTTCATGTATTTTGCGGGTTCAGCATATACTGCTATTCTTGGCAGGAATCACTAAAGAGTTTTTCACTGCATGAATCACTAGTCACTTTTGTCTATTGTTTGTTAACGTGTAGTGAACATTGTAGTATATTCCGAGCGTTTTAATTCAAGTCACTATGGGTTAGTCTATTGGATTATTCACCGTCATTGTTTATTAGATCAATTGGCAATTTTCGTTTTAACCTAATGTGCATTGTTATGCGACCTATACAGTAGTATGTTGCACCTGCACATATATTGATATTATAAAACGTTTTTGTTGTCATTGTGATATACTGCTTTATTGTTGGAATGTCTGCCTCTATATGTAGCTATGTTTCTAACAAACCATTCAGCTTTGGTTATAATACGTATGACTTTATCTTGGAGCACTTGGAGTTTATTCAAGTTAGTGTTTGAGGTAGCACTCCAGATACTACCTCCGTATGTGAAAATTGGTCGTATTATAGATTTGTAAATCAGAGTTCCGCATTTAATTTGGAGTTAGAATTTTTTGTTTAATATCGGGTACAACATACACAGTTTTACATACGATTCGGATAATTTTTTGTATATGTGAAATCCCCAACTTAATCTTCTATCCAAATAGATACCGAGATAGCAAACTGCGAACTTTCAAATTAGGCATTTTGTTTTGAACTAAATACATTGTGCAAAATTATTTTCAAAACTAGAATATAAGCGATTCTTGAATTTTTATGATATTTAACAATGATAAATGACTCGAGTGGCGAGAAACACCTGCACTTGAATCGACACTAGGATCTGCAAGTTCATCTTCTGAAAGACTTTTTACCACAAAATAATAATAAGGAATTCTCAGCTGCAGAAATATTTAGTATGACCAACATTCCAAATGAATGACTAAGTATATATATTGTTGACGCACCCTACTTTTTATTGTTTATTATATTTATTTTAAATAAATAAAATTGAGCACCAACACATACAGTTTGAGTTTTATGATAAAATTGCCTCTCTCTTTCTGGCTACTTAAAAATATAATTATGTAATTAAGCTTTACTTTAATAAAGGTATGTTGGATTTCTACTCTGTTGAAATTTTACCATTATATGGCAAATGCTCGATTCTGACGAGTAACAAATAACCACAAAATATTTAACCCCAAACAAAGCTGTTCGAAATACACAGACAATTCAGTGTTATTTGACAACAAATTAACCAACAATCAATCAGTTCACCTCCGGTAAATTATAACAATGCTTTCATAGTAACCAAGTGAAACCATTTTTCGCTCCGCTTAATTGTTTCCTCAAATTTCAGTTTGCATTTCGAGTTATTCATTTTCCCAGTTCCGTTCATTCTGTACCTGTATCAGAATAGTCAACATTTCCCACTCGTTATCTTTGGAGCGCAGCGCTGGTGTTATCTTTTCTTGCGGCGCGAAGCGAATTCTTCTTCGGCGACTCGACTTAGCCGCACGTTAATTTCTGAGAGACCCACCTTGTGCTTAATTAAGCACTTTATTTCGAGAGCTGAAAATAAATCACGTATGGACTTTCAAATTTTGTTATTCCCATATTAATTGGCCACTTTTAGCTCTTTTATTGCAGTTATTGGTGACAGGTAGTGTTTGTCCCAATAATTATTTTCCAAGCGAGTATTTCGCCACAATTTTGCTTTGCTCCGGCGGCGGGCGATGAAATGAAGCCTTCTTCCAAGTCCAGAAGCCAGCAGCTAAATAATTGATAGCTCCACGTGCAGGTATGCTGCCGGTTTTGGAAAATCCCACGTATGGCAACTCACGGCCGACGTTATCTTCCAAAAGTTTGCTGATAACAGGAGGTTAGTCTGGTAGTTTAAATGTAATTGAGACGCCAGTACATAACGGGTTACGCATTATTAATGTATTCACGATATCTCGCCTAAAATTAGGGTTTCAATAATTTCTTACTTATAACTACAAAATTTGTAATTTCGACTTTATTGTAAAAGGCGCACTCACGCTTTAGGCTATCGGTGACCTGAAATTAAGGTTTTTTAACCGACAGCGATGTGCACATCTCTCGATTTAATCGACGAGTTTAATTGATTAAAAAAACACACAAAGGGGTTCCTTGGAGTTATGCGTGGGGAAATCTATAATGAAATTTTGTTACATTATACTGTAATTTAACTATTTTACAAACCACTTGCCTACACTATTTTGATGATCAACATATTTTTACATTTAATAAACCCTATTTAATTGTTGTTGGGTTATTTTTTTCGAAATCACTTTGATTTCTGGCACCCTGGCTACTTGCAGGGTGTACAGTTGAGCCAAAATCCACGACCTAAAAGAGCCGAATAGAGCTAGTTCGGCCCACACGTAGCGCAAAAGATCAGTCAATCTGCGTTCTAGTAGCTACCGATTTACTACCTTAGCTGTTTGGAGCTCCAAATCTGGCAGAATCTCGGCTCCGAAAACGAATTCGCACAGGCTTCCCTCCAGGTCCAATATTTATTCTGGAACTACACTCCACAACACTGCCAATTTGACTATAGCTGGCACCCACACACAACGCACAACTGGACTTGGCTCCCGGCCAACAAACCCCCCTCAAAACAATAATAAGCGGCTCTCTAGGTCACCATAGTAACATGATTTACAATTGTTCATCGGTAAGTGTACGTACGTTTATCTTAATTTTAATTGTTCAAGAAACTATAACCTCACAATTGGTCGCACTTTTCACTTGAGTTCACTTTTAGTTAATAAACACTGATCAACAAGCTACTAGCACATTCTTGTAATCTTCAGTAATTCTCAGGTTGCTTCTTACATGCTCTTTGCATGATCTGTGCCTTCTTACACCACCTTGTAACCTCTATAGCTGTGTCATCGATTGTTGGCAGTTCAATATGAATGCAAACATTGCATTAACCCTCTGTAAAGCTTCGAAACACCGTTGCACTAAAGCGACTTCATTATCGTGTCCTGACGTTACTCACTTAATCTGTCAGTCATAAAATTACCTACATTTGCCATATCGAGCACAAAATTGAATACAAGCTGATGGCAACCCTGACAATATCATTTTATACAATCACCAGCCTCTGTTAATTAATTACAGTTATTGCTAACCATGTTTTATGTAATTATCAATGTTTACTACTGACTCTTACTGTTGCAATAAATACAATACCAATTCTGAGCCTATTTGAATCTTTCATTAACATTCGTAAGTTAGCAATGAAATCAGAATGGCTGTGAGCATCATACCATTACAATATGGACATTGATGTTGAAAATGAACAACTGAATCATTGCTATGCATGTTCTGTAGATTATAGTGATATTAATAATAGAAGCAATCATTCGACACCTGAAGAAACTTATTTTAACACGTTGGATTATGATTCCACAAGACACAGAAAAAAACGTGAAGATCTGTTGAAAACTCAATTTCGAATTTTTGGGGTGAATCCAATACTTCCTTTATCGTCAAAGGAAGTAAAAAAGAACTTTGGCAATATTTAATTCGGTACTTAATAAATCTTACTTCCTAGAACTACTTATTACTTCCTTTTACAATAAAGGAAGGATTGGATTCACCCCAAAAATCCGAAATAGAGTTTTTAACAGATCTTCACGTTTCAGAGTCCCCTAAACCCAAAAAACATATTTTTTTTCATTGGTCTGTCTGTCTGTCTGGGTCTGTGAAAAGATTATCTTAAAAAAGGAAAGAGGTATGGCGTTGAAACTTCATATATAAGTTTTGTGTACTATGTAGATGCGACAGCAAGCTTTTGAAGAAAATCGCATAACCGGAAGTAGGTGTTTACTCTTGTAATTTTTCAGTTTTTTTCGATTTTTTCAAAAACGGCTCTAACGATTTTTTTTAATCTTTACATTTTTATTACACTTTTAATGTGTATTGATGTGAGATAGGTGATTTTCCAGTTGAATACCTCTAAAATGGGTTCCTTTTGTTTTTTTTTCTATTTTTTTTATTAACTCCTATTTTAAATAGAACACCCGGTATATTATTACATTTTTGTATTCAGCTTAAAATTCTAGAGAAAATTTGTCTCTTGAACTAACGCTCATTTTGTACCGTTTTTGTAGAATTTGTAATTTTTGAAAATTTTTGACAAATGCTTAAAAATTTAAAATCATAATTTTGGCTAATTATAAGATCACTGTAAAAGGAAGTTGTGTGCGTGCATCACACCAGATTTTTTAGATACCTAAAACAGTACAAAGCCCAAAATTAAACCAACAGTTAGGTTTCTTGCATAAATACTTACATCCCAAAAGTCACTAAGCCAGGCAAAGATTTCCGCTTCACTGACGTCTGGCCTGTCGGTTATACAGTGGGAATAATGTGAGAGTTTACATGGCTGAATTATGCAAAATCAGATATAGGGAATTTGCTTAATGTTACCATGGTGTTTGTTAACAAAATAACAACACCGTGATGACAGAAACTAATTGATACTGAATTATTTCATTGTAATTTCAAAACCGACAATTGCTACTAGCTTGGGTAAATTGATTAATGCTAAAATAAAGTTGCCAATGTATAGTCTTACATTATTCACACGGTATAATGCCTCTAGGCCTTTGTAATTGTGCGTCAGGTTTAATAACTTTTGTCAAATTTGCTTTATAGTCTAAGAGCCAGCGACAAAAATAGTTACGTCATTTCATTAAGAAAATATTTCATCTTATTATACATCCTTAACGTCGCTGATAATTAATTCGGAAGTCTACCTGGTTTTAGATGGTGGAAAGAAGTAGAGATCCATTTATTTCTTCGGAAGAGTATGTTTAGTTAGGTGAAACTGACGTCACAAAATGTCACATATCCTTTTTATATTAGGTTATAATTTTTTATCTTTGACAAACATTTTTAGCTATACGTGTATTTGTCAAATGTCAACAATTACAAAAATTATAACCTAATTTTAAAAAGTATACCTGACATTTTGTCAGGTCTGTTTCACATAACTAAACATGACCTACTGGGGAGGGGATACTGTTCCCAAGGAACATATATCGAGAGATCCAAAAAAAACTGTTCCTCAGCGGGCTGTGGAAATTCAACGTATGAATAATATGTTGATGACACTGTACGTATATGTCAAATTCGAGGTTAGCCGGTTAGGATTTGCGTCATTTTGTGTCATAACTGACGAAAAACCTAACCTGATAACCTCAAATTTGACATTGACGTACAGTGTCACCAACATATTATTCATACGTTGAATTTCCACAGCCCGCTGAGGAACAGTTTTTTTTGGATCTCTCGATATATACATATAATCAGGTCCCTTTTACCATAGAATGGTGTCGGGTCCCAAAGAACATAAGAAAATGAAATACCGAGAGGTCAAATAAATTTTTAATAAAAGTCGTCTGTGATAGTTGTTATGTGTTTGACAGTTCTGAAGTTTATTGTTGGTAGCACTGTCAGTCTACGTCAAATTCGAGGTTGTCAGGTTAGGTTTTGTGTCAGTTTGTGTCAAATAACCAACAAAACCTAACCTGCTGACCTCGAATTGGACATATACCGACAGTGTCACCAACAATACACTTCAGTACTGCCAGATACGTTTATTTTATCTGTCATGTCTACTACTTTGCGCCCTTGCTGCAGCTTTCTCCACCACCGGAAACCAGGCAGACATCCAAATCAATTATCAGTGATGTTAAGAGGGGATAGTAACATGGATTATTTTCTTAATGAAATGACGGAACTATTTTTGTCGCTGGCTCTCCGTCTATTAGTATAAATAACAATTTATTGACAGATAGGTATCCATGACGCCGATGTCCATAAATATTATGCCTAGTGGCAAACAAAGTGTGAAAGCACTGGCAACATAGCACGTTTAACCACAAAATGTCAAATTAGACACTTTCGTGAGCCTCCTGTACAATAACAGGTGATTCTGACAAAGTGTCAGACAGAGATTCTAGGGACTTTTAATTTTATTAAACATAAAAAAAAATTCTATGTCTACCTACCGGGAAAATAATTACTGAACGGTGTATAATTAAAATTTAGTAGTATCCCATGACAAGTAAATAATGAAGTGTCAAATTAATTGTCAGAAAAGTAGCTTCTCGTCGTTAGTAATTAATAATTATTGTTATTAATTTCTTTAAGAACTTATCCTTCCGAATGCACTGTGGACAGTGACGAATCTGTAGAAATAACCCGAGGCACAGCCAAGAGTTATTTCTTAAAATTATTGCGAATGATTATCACTGCCCTTGGTTAATTACAGCTAATAAGCTTTATGTACTACGTATTGCAATTAATTATTTTCGAATAAAATTTTTTAATTTACTACGATTCAATAGCTGACAAAAAATTTTACTTCCAGCAGAAGACGATGCTAATATCAATTGTAATACTGTCAACATGCTAGAATACAACTATGAGACCATAGTATCACTACAAAAAAAATTATAATCCCTTTTATTTTACTCCAAATAACGAAAAAAAAATGTTCTGCTGTAAAGAATGGGGCCTTACTGTGTTCTGCCATTAATTTTTCTCACGCCCACATACGAAAGTGGCAGTTTCCATGCATTAAAATAGCCACGAAAAATTACAATATCATTCATCTGGTTATTATCATAACGAACGCGTACGTTATTAAAATAATGTACAAGTAACAGTTATACAGTAGGTTAAACATTCCATTTTAACCTAAAAACTACCGACAATATGTGAGTTTTACCTAAAAACTGCTAAAAATCTACTGACATTGTCAGTTATCACAATAAAGCTATCAATTCAGTAAATTGCAAAAATGCGTTTTTTTTGGGGTCGTGGGAAAATAGCTTACATAACTAACTTGAAAGTGTATCGTACGTGCGTGTTTTAAGTCACTCAGCTCTGCTATGCGTTGCCTCGTTTCTCAAATATATTTGCACGATATGTCACTTTGGAATGGGAATCAGAAAGGAATGAGCTACGTAAAGAAATGGAGATAATGAAAAGGAAATTAGAGAACCAAGAAAAGTATAAAAAGAAAAACAATTTAGTTATTAAAGGAACAAGCTTCAATGAAGAAAATAAAAAACAAGAAGTTGCTGCATTTTTACAAAATGAATTGGGCATGAGGACAGATGTAGAAGAAGCCTTCAAAGTGGGGAAAGAAGAGCAGCAGGTTACAATAGTAAAACTCAAAAACTTTGAACAAAAATTAGAAGTTTTGAAACGTAAACCCAAACTAGGAACTAAACGAATATTTATAGATAACGACCTGACCCAAGAGGAACAAACTGTACAGGCTGAAATACGGAAAGTAGCCAGAGAAGCAAAATCTAAAGGCAAGAGAACCCGCGTAGGCTACCGGAGTTTAGAAGTTGATGACCTCAAGTACGAATGGTCAGAGGAGAACGGAGCAAGCCTAAAACGTACCACGGATAAGGATCCACAAAACTACCGAATAAATTACTAACTAAAAGTATGAAGGACGGACTAACGGCAACGGAAACAGGCATGAAAAAGGATCTGAAGAAAAATATAAGAAGGAAAACAAGTAAGCAATTAACCATGGCCACTTGGAACTTAAGAGGCATAAACGAAGAAGGAGCACTGAAACAATTAACAAAGGAACTAGAAAGATATGAGATCGACCTTATTGCAATACAAGAAACAAATATTAAAGGAAACCAAATCATGGACATAGACAACTACACATTAATGAACAGCGGAGGATTAGAAAACAGACTAGGGAACGGATTCCTAATAAGAAAATCAATAAGAAACACACTAATAGACTTCAAGGCAATAAGTAACAGGTTATGTTATTTGAGAATCAGAAGGAAATTCCGGAAAATTAGTATAATTAACGCACATGCTCCTACGGAAGAAAAAGAAGAAGTAAAGCAACAGTACTACGAACAACTGGACACAGAATATGAAAAAATACCAAAATACGACGTAAAAATCGTTTTGGGGGACTTCAACGCGAAAGTGGGAAGAGAAGAAAGGAATAAGCCAATGATCGGAGAGCATAGCAAGCACCTAAACACAAATGATAACGGGCAGAAGCTAATAAACTTTGCAGCTGATAAAAAACTAGTAATAAAGGCAACATATCTTAAGCACAAGGAAATTCATAAAGGAACATGGAGGAGCCCAGATGGTAAAACTACCAACCAGATAGACCACGTCCTCATTGAGGAAATCCATACAACCTGCATAGACGACATAAAGAGCTGCAGGGGTGCTGACGCAGACTCGGACCACTATATCGTACGTATAAACCTCAAACAATGGATACCGAAGAGGAAGGAGGAAAAATCAGGTGAGAAAAGAAGATGGAACCCAGAGGAACTAAAAAACCAAGCAGTAGAACAAAAATTTATACAACAAATAGAAGAACACCTAAGAAATACAAACGACGCCACAGAAGTAGAAGCAGAATGGAGAGCGGTGAAAGAAGTAATAATAAAAGTAGCTCAACAAGAACTAAAGCCGAAGGAAAAAGAAAAAAGAAAACCCTGGTTCGACAAAGAATGCGAAAAAATCCTAGAAAAAAGGAGAGAAACTAAAGTAAGAATGATTGGAAACGAGACGAGAGAAAACCAAGAAAGATATAAGGAAGCAAGGAGAGAAGCCAAAATGACCTGCAGAGCAAAGAAGAGGGAATATCACCTATGTATGCTGAAAGAAATAGAAGAGTCACACAACAAGCTACAAATGAGAACCTTCTACAGAAAAGTTGGGGTCGTAAAACGAGGTTACCAACCAAAAGTATCCATGTGCCGAGACAAAAGTGGCAAGATTATAGGAGGGGAAGAAGAAGTTGTGGACAGGTGGCTTCGCTGGTGGAAAAAGCTTGGTAACGTGGTAACTAGGTTACCGGGAAATTTTTGGGGGCCGCCAAAGGCGGTCCCCAAAAGTTCTCGGTAAAATGCATTTTTGGGTTTAAGTTAAGACAAGCATGCCAAGGAGTCTAATAAAATTCCATTTGAGTGATCTGAGTGTGCAATGTTCGCGATATCTATGTTCTATTTTTGTTAATTATAAATTAGCAGTATTATGTAAATCAGCATTCCTCATTTAACAGTAAATGTATGTATCAATAGGGTGGTAATGTATGAAATGTTGTTTTGTCGTAATTTTATACAATAATAAATGCTTAAAAACGTTGGTCTTAAAACGGGAATTTTTCAAATTTATGCGTCACCGGGAAATTTTTTGGGTATATTTGGTTACCGGGAAGAAAAGGCTTTTTCCACCAGCGGGTGGCTTGAATATTATAGAGATGTACTGTCAACAATAGAACATACAGCGGAAGAACTGGAGACAGAGAACCCTACACAAACAGAAAAAGAAATACCCCCGCCTACAAAAGATGAGGTGGAAAAAGCAATAAAAGCAATGAAGAATTATAAAAGTTCAGGAGCCGACGGGATTCAAGCCGAACTTATAAAGCATGGAGGACCAATGCTAACAGAAAAACTCTTGGACCTAATAAAAACAATATGGGAAAGCAAAAATATGCCAATGGAATGGAGGGAAGCGGTGATAAGTCCCATTCACAAGAAAGGAGACCGACTGAATTGTGAGAACTACAGGCCTATCTCAGTACTAAACGTAACATACAAATTATTGGCAACTATAATTAACAACAGACTGAAAGGACTAGCTGAGAGTGTATTAGGAGAGTACCAATGCGGATTTCGTCAGAATAGATCGGTGATAGACCAAATCCACGCCATGCGCCGAATCCAAGAAAAGTGTGAGAGAAAAAATATACAGCTTCACATACTGTTCCTCGACTTCAAACAGGCATACGATAAAATTGATAGAAAAGGTCTACTAAGAGCAATGAAAAAGCTAAACATACCAGAGGAGATGATAAAATTAGTGGCAATGACGTTGAGTCAAACATCAAACAAGGTTAAAATACAAAACAAACTATCAGGAAAGTTTGAAACAGCAGGTGGTTTAAGACAAGGCGACCCGTTATCAACAACACTTTTTAACATAGTTCTGGAAACGATCATAAGAAACTGCAAAATTAGACAAAGCAACAACATATTTAACAAACCATACCAACTGATAGCATATGCCGACGACCTAACCATAATAACAAGGACACAAGAAGAACTAAAAAGTTTACTAAAAAAGATCCAAGTCGAGGCAGCAAAGTTTGGCCTAATAATTAATGAAAAAAAATCAAATTACATGATAAGCGGAGCAACAATTCAACAACACGAGCAGCACCTAAAAGTGAAAAGCGAAGACGGGAAGAAAGAAGTAGTATTTAAAAGAGTGGAAGCGGCAGTGTACCTAGGAGCCGAGATAACCAGTAACTGTGACCAATCTAACGAGGTAGAAAGAAGGATAACAAGTGGTTTGAGAAGTGCAGCGATGGTGAATAAAGTGCTAATGTCAAAAAATATCTCCCGTGCAGTGAAAGTAAAAGTGTATAAGACAATTATAAGACCAACGGTAACTTTCGGAAGTGAATCGTGGGTTCTAAGGCAAAAAGATATAAATAAATTGTGTATATTTGAACGAAAAATTCTCAGAAGAATATACGGCAGGGTGAAAGAAGAGGACTTCTGGAGACGCAGAACAAACAAGGAACTAACTGAACTATACAGAGAACCAAGCATAATAAACGTAATCAAACAGAGTCGTCTTAGGTGGCTAGGTCACATTATACGGATGGAGACGGACAGAACCCCAAGAATACTTCTTACAAAAGAACCAGAAGGACGAAACAGAAAAGGCAGACCGAAAAGACAATGGCTGGACTGTATAAAGGGGGATCTCAAAGAGCTAGGAATAAATGACTGGGAAAACCTAGCGAAAGACAGAAAGGAGTGGAGAAAAATCTCCAACAAAGCTCTGGGCCTTAGAGGCCTGTAAAGCTGAAATTTATTATTATATATGTCACTTTCGTGACTTATGTAATATATTATAATTTGCAGCTCTACGGGCCATTCAGGCCCATGGCTTGCAGTATCAATTTGGGTAAGTATAATTATGATACTTTTCAACACGTGTTGCTTAAAAACCTGGATTGGATTGTTAATCTAGTTCTTTTAAAGAAACTTCCGTTGCACATAATAAACTTTCATGACGTCATATCTGTGCGGTATTGCCGGTATGTTAGCAAAATTTTTACAGTTTGCAAATGAATGTCTTTCCGTGAGAGACCTACAGTGTCATTTTAGAATATCCACGGCTCATACAAAAAAACAGAAATTGATACAATGGCTTCTTGTTTTATGTGCTGATAACACCCCCAAAAACGTAAGTTTTAATGAAAAATCGTTCAATTCCATGAAACGTCTTCTAGGATTATCGTTGTGTCATTTAAATCCTATATTTTTTATGACCGTGTGCAAAGACGCTTCACTCCCCGTTAAAATTTCTCTCAATTTCTCTCATAAATCATGAATGGTTACATGTTGCTATAAAAACAAGATTATTTAAATATAGCAAAATATATCTATTAATACGTTTAAATATTTTATAGTAAAAGCATTTAGCCTTATTTTTTCGTACAATTCATATATCAAAACTTCATTTCATTGGTCATGATGTAGATCTTATAGTCTAAGAGCTGGTGACATTTTTTAGTGATCATTTAGTTAAGGCTTATTTGTTGAGAGAAGGTTGCTGGAGGCATGTATAAGTGTCATCTGTAAGGATTACCCTTGATAGCGGTATCGAAGGGAGGCAGAACACCTCCAATTTTCACTGTAAGTATATGTCAATTCGGGGTTAGCAGGTTAGGTTTTGCGTCAGTCTGTGTCAAAACTGACGAAAAACCTAACCTAATAACCTCGAATTTGACATAGACTTACAGTGTCACCAACCTATTATTCATACGTTTCAATTTCCACAGCCGCCTTTTATGGACTTTTTAATGTAAGTCTATGTCAAATTTGAGGTTAGCAGGTTAGGTTTTCCGTAATTTTTGACACAGACTGACACAAAATCTAACCTGCTAACCTCGAATTTGACATATACTTACAGTGAAAATTGGAGGTGTTCTGCCTCCCTCCGATACCGCTATCAAGGATAATCCTTACAAATGACACTTATACATGTCTCCAGCAACATTCTCTCAAAAAATAGGCCTTAACTAAATGATCACTAAAAAATTTCACCAGCTCTCCTACTATTACTGTTGAAATACTGATGTTCAATATTGCCGCAACCTGCTAAAGTACAATTTTATAAATTTGCATCAGCTAATTCAAAAGGCTGGAAATTACCTTTCTGCTGGTATTCAACGGTAAAAAAGGGGCCCCCATTATCACGTTTCTCTTACATATGTTATTAATGAAGCTGCAAGTTTCTTTGTACGACTTGCTAAATAAATGATTGTTTGACATCTCTCAAAAATAACTTTAGTTGTAATTTTTGACACCGAATAATATTTAAATAAACATGAGAATATCCCTTATGCAAATTTAGTTGGAAAGTTACCATGGTAACGGCGAAAATTGATAATCGGAAATTTACCGGGAAATTTCCACTTCTGTCACTGTCATCAAAGTATTTAGAAACAATGAAGCTCTGAACAAAGTCAGTAGGCCGATACTGATTGTTGCTACTGTGTTTTTTCATTCGTGATATTCTCTATCAAAATATAACGCGTGCTCAACAAATTTCCCTACGGAAATATTTGGAAATATGTTATGCAGCTATTTTTTTTTCAACAAAAGCATTCGTGCATGCCTCCAAGAAAAAATCCCTCCTCCTTCGGAGTCGGGATTTTTTCAGTTGGCATGCACTCATGCTCTTATTGAAAAAATAGCTGAAGAACATATTTCCAAATATTTCCGGAAATTTTTCAAGCACTTGTTATATTTCTACTGACAATTGTAACTGCGCTTAGATGCACCAACCACATTTGTTAATTACATACGTTTTTTGCTGTACACCAAAATTTAGTTTTCTATTATTATGGTGGTATGAGGTCAAAATCACCTCATAGTTATGTGCAATGAAAGCTTCCTTAGAAGAACTATACATATTTACACCTAATAATTGCAAGGATAAGGCATGCTTGCATTTTAGTTGTTGTGACACAATCACCACGACTGGTATGTTCCATATATTCTAATGTAGATGTCCACGTTTGCAATCCGCGACAGCGACCAACTTTGAAAACACTGTATTTTGCCAGCGTCATGATAAATTGTTTGCTATGTAGTATTATAATATGGCTGGGATGCAAAATTTTATGTCTGCAACCGTGTCGCAGTAACTAAAATGCAAGCGGGGCTTTGCCCTAAATATTAACCTCAGCAAAAAGTGGCAGTGCAAGTTCTTCAAATTTATTAGGAAACACAAAGTATTGTCCAACTTTGCATCGTTTCGGATCACCAGGATTTAAATATTCCCTGAAAACATATTATATTATTGTCAACAAGTTGCAATTTAGATTAGTTACAATGTCCGAGATAGCCTCTCGCGTTTTCCATCTAAGGTTACCACATCAAATCCATTTCTCCTATTAGATTCATTTCGAACTTCTTCAGTGTAAAAACCATTAATATTTGTACGATCTTGTCTGAGAGCATCACAAACTTTTTTTATTAATGTTGTTTTGCCAATGCCTGCAAAATAATAGAGGTTTCAATAACTATTTACAACTTTACATGAGTTATACCTGGTTGTCCTGTTAATAATACATGTCGGCATGGTTTTATAGACATTTCTCAATCGTGCTAATAGAATTCAAGGCTTTGAATATATTCAAAGATTCAGGATATACCGATATTCAGTAATTAGTTTACTTTGGTTGTAGAGCTTAGGTTAGGTTATTCCGTTTGAAATATCCTTGCTGCAGTGTTGCCAGATCGAATAATAGTATTATATGATACGAGTTTTATAAGAAGCATTTTGTAGCAGGCACGGATTTAGGGTACGACGAGCGAAGCGAGGAGTGCCCTAAAGGAGTAAGTGCTACAAAATGCCTTATAAACGAGGTATCATACAGTATTTTATCTACTTTGCCACTTTTTTAAGCAAAAAAAATTAAAATTTTTAGTATTTTTATTATAGCATCGCTTTGTGTCTATTACGATACGCAAACGCGTATCGTAATAGCCTCAGTACGAACGCAAAGTAGTTAATAGTATATTAAAGTATGAGTGGATAACAAGGTCTTTAAAACACGCTCGGGTTTTCGAACACGACGGCGTAGCCGGAGTGCTCGAAATAGAGCAAGTGTTTTAAAGACCAGTTATCCACGAATACTTTACGCTATTTTTTATTAATCTCCTATACTGGAAATAAATTATGCACTAAAAACTTAGAAATAATTTTTGTCGTGATAAATCGAGAGGGCATAATAATATTGCTACTATAGTTACGAGAATTATTTACGTTTTTGTCGCGTCCATATCCGTTGTTGCATTCAGTTGTTTCCTTGACAACCTTTAAAGCTCGGCGAGCTTTAATCGCCTGTTTTCGCACGCTCAGGCGTGCTTTAAACGGCGATTCTGATGCAGGTATAATAAAAACATTATTATCGTACGACAGTAGTAAAAATGATCGTACATTATCGTACATTTTATCCTATTATAATATTTTGGATGGTACCTACATAACAAAATATAACTACAAGAATGAAATAATTCTGAAATAAATCCGAAAAGTGCTAATAATTAAACCGCTAATCGAAAATGCCTGCGGGATGCATTTTTTGTGAAAGATGCAAATCGAAAGGGGGCATGTGGAAAGTCGGTGACGTATGTGATCAGCTTATTATCCTTTATCTAATAGACGTGTCTATCTGGGACGCTGTTTTGTCTGTCTGGGACGCTGTTTCAGCAGCCAAACCGTAAGAGATAGAGAAAAAAGTTATGAAAGTTATATTATGTTTGGAATGGTCATGTCAGGTCAGGAACCGAATTTCAGTCACGTTACACTTCCGGTTTTCGAGAAATCACGTGATTTCCGTCCGTCCGGGACGCTGGTCCGTCCGGGACGCTGTTTCAGCAGCCAAACCGTAAGAGATAGAGAAAAAAGTTATTAAAGTTATATGTTTGGAATGGTCATGTCAGGTCAGGAACCGAATTTCAGTCACGTGACACTTCCGGTTTTCGAGAAATCACGTGATTTCCGTCCGTCTGGGACGCTGGTCCGTCCGGGACGCTGTTTCAGCAGCCAAACCGTAAGAGATAGAGAAAAAAGTTATTAAAGTTATATGTTTGGAATGGTCATGTCAGGTCAGGAACCAAATTTCAGTCACGTGACACTTCCGGTTTTCGAGAAATCACGTGATTTCCGTACGTCTGGGACGCTGATCCGTCCGGGACGCTGTTTCAGCATCCAAACCGTAAGAGATAGAGAAAAAAGTTATTAAAGTTATATATTTGGAATGGTCATGTCAGGTCAGAAACCGAATTTCAATCACGTGAACGGAAAAAAATTTTTGTCACAAATATCACAACAAAAATGTTTGTTCCTCACAAATTTTTTGATAATGGTTTTTTTGTTGTTGAATGGGCCCTGAATTTGTGCCGTTGTGCATATCAGGTGTCTCATTGATTTCTCTAATTTTTTAGCTAAAAAAAACCCGGTTTTAAATCAAACCTTATTAAATCAAACCACACGTACGTATATGACGTCATTGTTGGTAGCAAACTACCATTCGCATTCGCCTTGATAAAATTTACCTACAATCTAACCTAAAAAGTTAGGATTATTAGGATTACGAGAGTAATTAGAGTTTTTTTTTCTTTTATGCCTGCCCGCAAGAAATCAGATGCCGAGCGACTCGCATCACTTGAACGATCACGCCTATTACATCAACTTCGAAATCGACGGAATCGAGCAAATCCGGAATATCGTCAAAGAGAACAACAGCGTAATACTGAAGCTCATCGCACAGCAAGACAGAATCCCTCAAGAAGACGAAATGAGCAAGATCGCGATACAGCAGCACATCAAACAGCACGACTTGGACCTAGAGTGCCGAGACATGTGAGAATTACAGCATCACTTGAACGATCACGCCTATTACATCAACTTCGAAATCGACGGAATCGAGCAAATCCGGAATATCGTCAAAGAGAACAACAGCTTGATACTGAAGCTCATC